>BSBM01000909.1:2152500-2425000 GCA_027924585.1 Larix kaempferi
TTGCATAAAGGAACTATTTAACCAAACAAGTCAAGGTAACATTAATTTCAGTATTAAACATACTGGGACTTACTTACTTGCAAACTCATAGATGACTTATCCGTTACATCTTTCCGAACTATGAAGGTGCAATTTTCTTGTTGGGTCTTTGTAGCTGGAGTTCCTTTATTAGTTCAACAAGCATACATTTGCTTCCTCCGACTGAGCCCAAATAAGTCCGAGTGTTTGTAACCTGTAGCTCTGATACCATATGTAACATACCCAAATATGCGAGTTAGGAAAGCAATGATTTAAAAAAAAATTGCATAACAATAACGAACTTCACAACAAAGTTTATTTGTGTAAGGACTGACATTCCTAACATACTTCCAAAATTAGCGATTAGTTAAATTGGAATATTCATCATGCATCATCTTTTAACTTGAAACAAACTCATGAAATTCTTATCCTAGAGTAATAAACTTAAATGTTGACCAAATCTGAAAATGCCCATATCTATGTGATTGTCGCAACACAATATGATTAATAGGAATTTACCCTTTTACTAAAGAAACATTTTATACAGTATGAATGTTCATAAGCAATAAATCCATTATCATATTAATAGATCACATATGAGGAGACCATATAAAATATCTTAGTCATCATAACTACTCAATGAAATAGACTATCGAATCATACACAAGGAGACCACACATTGGAGACCATATATCATGTGGTTCACCCAAAACTTGGGCTACGTCCACAAAGCAAGGTAATATCATATAGTATTAAAATAAATCAGGATTACATTCTGCAACTTGGTCATTCCAACAATCTCTTCCTGTAATGGCCCCTCCCATCATACCAGCGTGAAGGAGAGAACGTGATGCTAAAGCTGGGCATTTGGCCCCATAATTACTAAATAAGCATTCACATAATATAAAGAGACATATGTAGATGTATAAATGTAAGAAAGCGGAAGTAAATTCAATTACGCATCTATCATACATTCAAGATATTCATGATAACATCAAAGAAATACATTGCAGAGTTAATGCAAGAGAGTATTTATCTTATAACAAAGTAGTCCCAAGCAACTGGCTATGCAACTGCAACGTTCCACCCAACCATAGGCCAGCTGTGATCATCAATCTCTCATCACAACTGCCACCCTCGAGCTGGGCATGATCTCTACAAGGAAAAAGGGAACATCAAACTCACACATAGCCCAATATGCACCAAAAATAGCCAAACCAATCTACAGTTGGGTTTATCAGGCTGCTAAGGCAATGGAAAGGAAGAATTGCTAAGTTAGTGAGCTCAAAAACATAGATATGGACACCCTCTACAAGATCTATCTAGCTTGGTCCCCACAATACCTACACACCTAGCACAAGGAAGTATTCCTTTCACTACTACACAGTCAATCAAGCCATACCTTCCATTCTAGTGTTCTTCAAGGTGTGCATAGAAGAGCAACCAACCTTTTTGAGCTTCTTGAGAGGTTACCTCCTCACTAGGTTTATCAAGCCAATTCTGGTCCACTTCCACTCCTAACTCTTGCTCACAATTTCAAACCAACACAGGGATGCACCCAACAACAAAAACACAAGCACTGAAAAATGTGGGCAACCAAAAATGAACTGTTAGATGGGGAATCAACCTTGGGAGAGCAAATTCATTTTCAAAAAATGTTTATCTACATTCCAGGGGCAAAAACGGCCTTTATAAACTCCCAAAACGTGACCCCCTTTCCCCCAGCCACTGTGCAATACAAAAACGAGCTCCCAACTATTAAAAATGCAGGAAAATGGTAGAAAACATGAAGGAGATAGACCCCACTAGCTCAAACTGCGTGAGAGAGGAAAGACAATGGGTGAAGAATGGATTTGGGCACAATTTTGTGGGTGTTTTCTTGCCCCAGAAGCAAAAGTACATTTTCCTAGGTTGATGGCTTGTCCATGCATGAAATTGAATTCCATACCTCTTCATTCCCAAGGCATTAACTGCCTCAACAAACTCCTGGAAAAATTAAATGATTGGGTGCATAAGTCAAAATGGGTAGTTGGGGTTCATTCATTGACATTTGGGTTAGCACCATTGGCTCAAGGGTTTGAATAATTTTCCTCCATATTCCTTGTAGAATCATGCTCCCATCTCTTTGTTGCATTGCATAGCTAGTTGTGGGTATTCCATTAAAATTCGTATTTACATGATGTCTTAATTTACATTGTACATGTCCAGCACAATAACCATAGGCATCTATTTTTAATTGCCGATACATAAAATGCTCAATCAATGGTGGGGCCTTGGCCTTGAGCTCTTCACCATGATTAAATAACAATATTTACATCATTTACGATTTAATGCAAAGGGGGTCAAAATGGGGACATTACATTCCCCTCCCCTTACATTAGCATTGTCCTCAGTGCTCATCAAAATTGAACAAAAATGGATATGCCACTCTCATGGCATCCTCCAACTCCCATGTAGCCTCATTGGGACTATAGTGCTTCCATTGCACCTTTACCTGTCCGATGGCTCGTTTCCGGAGCAATGTTATCTTCTTGTCTAGGATGCACAATGGATCGGTTTGGAACTCCCCCTCGGGTTCCACCTGGATCATATCCCAATTAATCACATGGTTAGGATCATGCACATATTTCTTAAACAAAGAGACATGAAAAACATTATGAGCTCTAGTGCTAGCAGGAAATGCAAGTCTATATGTAGTTGGCCCTATTCTTTCAAGCACTTCAAATGGCCCACAATATCTAGGTGATAGCTTGGCACAAATCCCAAGCTTCAAGGAACCCTTCCTTGGTCTCACTCTAAGATACACATGATCCCCAACACTGAATTCCCTATGCACCCTATGCTTATCTACATAGCTTTTCTGTCTATCCTGGGCTATTTTTAAATTCTTCATAATCTTTGCAACCTCTTGTTCCATTTCCTTAAGCAATTCTGACCCAAGTACAATTCTGTTCATTGGATTGTTCCAAGTCACTGGTGTCCTACACCTTCTTCCGTACAAAGCCTCATATGGAATCATTCCCAATGATGCTTGCTGCCCATTGTTATATGCAATTTCTACCCAGTGTAGATAATCCTCCCACTTGGATGGCTTATCCATTACATACATGCGGAGCATGTCTTCAAGAACCCGATTTACTCTTTCTGTTTGCACATCTATTTGAGGATGGTACGCGGTACTAAAGCTCAACTGTGTACCCAAATCTGCAAAGAGACTTTTCCAAAAATTGGAAGTGAACTTGGTATCCCTGTCAGAAATTATTGCCTTAGGCAACCCATGTAATCTGAAAATTTCCTTCATGAAAATATTTGCAATGGCATCAGCTTTATGTGTGGACTTAACCGGTATAAAATGTGCTGCCTTTGTTAACTTGTCCACCACAACCATGATGGAATCATGTTGTCTCACAGTCATTGGCAATCCTGTAATAAAGTCCATGGATATTACTTCCCATTTTCATTCTGGAATTGGCACTGGGAGCAATAAACCTGCTGGGTGTTGGTGTTCACCCTTTACCTCCTGACATTCCATGCACTTAGAAATGTATTCGGTGATGTCCTTCTTCATCCCTGGCCAGAAATGATATTTTCTTGCTGTAGCAATTGTTTTCTGATATCCCGGGTGACCAGAGTATGGAGCTTTATGGATTTCATCCATAACAATCCTCCTCAAATTTGCCACATTCAGAATATAGGCTCTATTCTTATAAGTAAGAAGTCTGTCTTCTTCCAAATGATATCCTTCATACTTCTTTTCAAGGTCTTGCTACTGCAATTCGTCTTTTATCTACACATACGCGTCATCCTCAACAATATGGTTAACAATCTACTGTCTCAAATCTGGTTGGAAAGTACTAAGTGCCGCCACATGCATTTCATGTACTTTCCTACTGAGTGCATCTGCTACCTTGTTTTCTTTCCCTTTTATGTGTTTAATTTCAAAATCAAATTCACACAAAAATTCCAACCATCTAGCTTGCCTAGCATTTAAAATTGGCTCATCAAACAAGTATTTCAGGCCACAATGGTCTGTCCTTAACTCAAATTTCCTTCCCATTAAGTAATGCCTCCACATCTTTAAAGCATGTACTATGGCTGCAAGTTCTATATCATGAGTAGTGTAGTTCTTCTCATGCTCCTTCAACTTTCTTGACTCATAGCTTATCACGTGGTTGTCTTGCATAAGAACTCCTCGAAGTCCTTGATTGCATGCATCGGTACACACCACAAAGTCTTTTTATGGGTCTGCAATTTTCAAAATTGGTGCACTCGTAAGAAGATTCTTCAACCGTTGGAAACTTTCCTCACATCTTGGTGACCATTCAAACTTTATCCCCTTCTTTTGCAAAGAAGTGATCGGGTTTGTGACCTTGGAGAATCCTTTGATAAACCTCCTGTAGTAACCAGCAAGGCCCATAAAAGATCTCACATCTGTCACATTTCTTGGAGTTGGCCAATTCATGATGGCTTCAATCTTTTCAGGGTCCACAGATATTCCTTCGTCTGAGATAATGTGACCAAAATAATGAATTTTATCTTTATAAAAGTCACATTTACTCAACTTTGCATACAACTTATGCTCCCTTAGCAATTGTAGTGTCATTCTCAGATGTTCTTCATGCTCTTCTTCATTCTTAGAATAGATAAGAATGTCATCTAGAAAAACAAGAACAAACTTGTCCAAATACTTGCTAAAAACACTATTCATGAGACACATGAATGTAGCTGGTGCATTTGTGAGACCAAATGGTACCACCAAAAACTCATAGTGCCCATACATTGTTCTAAAGGCTATCTTATGAATGTATTCCTATTTGATTCTTACCTGATGGTAACTAGACATCAGGTCAATCTTTGAAAATACCTTTGCTCCTCTCATTTGATAAAAAGGTCATCAATTCGGGGCAATGGGTATTTTTTCTTCACAGTGACTTTGTTCAACTGCCTATAGTCAATACATAACCTTATAGTTCCATCTTTCTTTTTCACAAATAGAACAGGTGCTTCCCACGGGGACACACTTGGCCTGATATATTTCTTTTCCAACAACTCTTGCAATTGCATTTTCAATTCTAGCAATTCCGGTGTACTCATCCTGTAGGGTGTCTTAGACACTGGTGCCGCTCCTGGCACAAGTTCAATTGTAAAATCAATGTCTCTCTTTGGAGGAAGTCCTGGAATCTCATCAGGAAAAACATCCCTGAATTCTTGCAATACATGATAGTCCTCCAATTTAAGAGTTTCATTCTCTGCTGCCTCTAAAACATGGGTTGCATACAATTGACAACCCTTCCTACAGAACTTCTTCAGCTACATGGCTGAAACCTGCCTAACAGAAGTCACCTTTGGAATGCCCTTTATAACCCTTGGGTTTCCTTCTTCGTCCATGCATTCAAATATCTTATTGTAGCAGTCAAGTTTAACCTTGTGTGCTTCTAACCAATTCATTCCAATGAGAATATCATAGGAACCCAATGGTAAAATATTTAGATTTGCATAAGTGAATAGCCCATCCATCTCTAATGGAAATTTTTCTATGATTTCACGAACTTTTCTCTTGGTTCCAGTTGCTAGTTGAACTAACCAAGATTTACTATGCTTTAATTTCTTAAAAGCACAAATCTCAACAATTCTAGGAGTGACATAACTGTGAGTAGATCCAGGATCAATCAAAATAGAAACAGATTGCTTAGCAATCTTACCTTCAACTTCAACCACAGTTGATTAATGATCTTCATGGCGGTTGTCTAGTGCTGTATAGATTCTAGGGATTGTCCTTGCCACTTGACCCATAGTTTCAGCTCCCTGGATGTTGTGAACTTGATTTGGATTCCCATTCCGATGTGGACAGTTCCTAAGCATGTGGTCTCCTCCACAACCCCAACATTGAAGTGGTTCTCTTGGCTCCTTTGGATCTCTTGGCTTGTCTCCCATCATCCTAGTTGGCTTGGTCACAACCTGTGATGGCTGTCGTTGCTGAATTCTGAATTGAGGAGGCTTGAACCCCTTCTTCCTTTGATCAAACTTTTCATTTTTCTTATCCTTCCATGCCTTATGGAATGCTGGTTTGCTTTTGTTTTGATCAAAGTAATACTTGGCCTTTCTTATGGCTTCCTCTAAAGTTTGAGGTTCAACGAACTCAATTGTATCTTTATATGACTGGGGCAGTCCACTTAGGAAACGCTGAATTTTCACCTTATCATCTCAAATATACCTGACATACCTCAGCAGCTCCAAGAATTTGTTGGCATATTCTTCCATGGTCAATTGTCCCAATCTCAGCTCATGGAACTCTTTGATCTTATCATAATAATACCTATCAGAGAGGTACTTCTACTTGAAGTATTTCTTGAACTGCTTCCATACAATCTTTCTTTCATTGATCTTCCTCACTTGCCTGATGTGTTCCCACCATATAGATGCTCTTCCATTCAAGTTAAAGATGGCTACCCTTGCCTTCATATTTCCAGAGCAGTCTTGGACTTGGAAATACTTTCTCTTCCCAAGAAGCCAAGCTTCAGCTTCTTCACCATATTTTACCTCTCCATCAAACGTAGGAGGTTTTGCCTTCTTAAATTCCCCATGCGAATTGTTCTTGTAGTGCCTCTTCATCTTACTTCTGTGATATGAAGAGCTTGAAATCTCAATGGATTCTTCAGAGGATGATCCACTAGAAGATATTTATGGAGTATAAGTCCTGTCTGTACAAACTCTTCATGAGCTACTGGCCCTCTTGCGGGAGTTCCTCCTAGAACTACTCCCACCCCTTTCTGGATTTGATGTCTGATGTCTAGAGTTTATTTGCCTTTGGATGTCTGTCAAACTCTGTAACATGGCTGCATTCAACTAATTTTGTTCTTCCTGAGCTTTAATCATCCTTTCATTATCTTCTCTATAGCTTTGCAACTCCACCCTTAGGCTCCTCATGGTGGCTGCAATACCTGGAGGAGTCTCTTGATTTCCTCTCCAATTAGATTCTGTTTCAGCATTTCAACATGTATGTTCTCCCCCATGGCATCTGTCTCAGGCTCATAGGGATCTTGTGCATCATCCATGATGTTGATTTTCTTGGCCCAACCAAGACCCAAAACTTCCAACTGCACTATCTAGAAGGTTGCCTTGATGTAACTGTGATTCTGCAAAATGTGTTCATCAACACAATTGTTAGCTACATTATATTCTCAGAAATTCATAAATTACTTTCATGTATATGGGAAAATCCTATATTGAAAACACTGTCCAATCATAGATTTTTCTCACAATCAACGACATATGAGGGGGTCGATGGGGGTCAAGGGGGCTTGCCCCCTTGTGGCTTCCCTGTGCCACTGTAAGGTGGGTCGAGGGCAGCGCCCTCGTTTTTTTTTTGTAAAACCTTCAATTTCGCGCAATCTGGCGCATAAGTTCCATGGCAATTTTTTCATTTTCGGCACTTAAAAATCTCACTGAAAAACTGTAGAATTCCTCTGTTCCAGTGGACTTCATCATTCTTTTCCGACTCGTTGTGGACGAACTCGCTAAGTTTCGTCGGTCCTCCGACCTGTTGTGGACGAACTCGTTGAGTTCTTCCACCGTTGCGGACCTACTCGCCGAGTTCTTCTGCCGAAATACACTTATAAAAATTTTTCAGGCCAACTCGCTGAGTCCTTCCGCCGTTGTGGATCAACTCATCGAGTTCTTCCGTCGTTGCAGGACAACTCCCCGAGTTTTGCCGCCGAAAGTCACTTAGAAAAAAATTTCGGGCCAACTCACCGAGTTCTTCCGTCGTTGCGGACCAACTCGCCGAGTTCTTCCGCCGTTGCGGGCAAACTCCTCGAGTTCTGCCGCCGAAAGTCACTTAGAAAAACTTTTTGGGCCAACTAGCCGAGTCCTTCCGCCGTTGTGGACCAACTCGTCATGTTCTTCCGCCATTGCGGGCCAACTGCCCGAGTTCTTCTGCCGAAGTCACTTAGAAAAAAATTTCAAAAACACTTAGAACAATTTCATATTTTTCTTTCTTTCAGGGATGCTCACTGCTCAATAGGAGGTGATCTTACCTCTGTAATTTTATTCAACTTAGCCAGTTTAGGCCCGATGCTGAGACCTGTGGTGATAAGGAAGAGACCTTCCCATGTAATTGTAATCATATTTGGCCCATAAAGGCCCAATGCTGTAGCCTATGGCTCTGATACCAATGTAATGGCCCCTCCCATCATATCAGCGTGAAGGAGAGAACATGATGCTAAAGATGGGCATTTGGCCCCATAATTACTAAATAAACATTCACATAATATAAAGAGACATATGCAGATGTATAAATGTAAGAAAGCGGAAGTAAATTCAATTACACATCTATCATACATTCAAGATATTCATGATAACATCAAAGAAATACATTGTAGAGTTAACACAAGAGAGTACTTATCTTATAACAAAGTAGTCCCGAGCAACTGGCTATGCAACTGCAACGTTCCACCCAACCATAGGCCAGCTGTGATCATCAATCTCTCATCACAACTGCCACCCCCAAGCTGGGCATGATCTCTACAAGGAAAAAGGGAACAACAAACTCACACATAGCCCAATATGCACCAAAATTAGCCAAACCAATCTACAGCTGGGTTTATCAGGCTGCTAAGGCAATGGAAATGATGAATTGCTAAGCTAGTGAGCTAAAAAACAGAGATATGGACACCCTCTACAAGATCTATCTAGCTTGGTCCCCACAATACCTATACACCTGGCACAAGGAAGTATTCCCTTCACTACTACATAGTCCCTCAGGCCATACCTTCCATTCTAGTGTTTTTCAAGGTGTGCATAGAAGAGCAACCAACCTTTTTGAGATTCTTGAGAGGTTACCTCCTCACTAGGTTTATCAAGCCAATTCCGGTCCACTTCCACTCCTAACTCTCGCTCACAATTTCAAACCAACATAGGGATGCACCCAACAACAAAAACACAAGTGCTGAAAAATGTGGGCAACCAAAAATGAACTGTTAGATGGGGAATCAACCGTGGGAGAGCAAATTCATTTTCAGAAAACGTTTATCTGCATTCCAGGGGCAAAAACGACCTCTATAAACTCCCAAAACATGACCCCCTTTCCCCTAGCCACTGTGCAATACAAAAACGAGCTACCAACTATGAAAAATGTAGGAAAATGGTAGAAAACGTGAAGAAGACAGACCCCACTAGCTCAGATTGCGTGAGAGACGAAAGACAATGGGTGAAGAATGGATTTGGGCACAATTTCGTGGGTGTTTTCTTGCCCCAGAAGAAAAAGTACGTTTTCTCAGGTTGATGGCTTGCCCATGCACGAAATTGGCTGCCATACCTCTTCATTTCCAAGGCATTAACTCCCTCAACCAACTCCTGGAAGAATTAAATGATTGGGTGCATAAGTCAGAATGGGTAGTTGGGGTTCATTCATTAACATTTGGGTTAGCACCATTGGCTCAAGGGTTTGAATAATTTCCCTCCATATTCCTTGTAGAATAATTCCCCCATCTCTTTGTTACATTGCATAGCTAGTTGTGGGCATTCCATTAAAATTCGTATTTACATGATGTCTTAATTTACATTGTGCATGTACAGCACAAGAACCATAGGCATCTATTTTTAATTGCCGATACATAAAATGCTAAATCAATGGTGGGGCCTTGGCCTTGAACTCCTGACCATGATTAAATAACAATATTTACATCATTTACGATTTAATGCAAAGGGGGTCAAAATGGGGACATTACACTTCATCCCTTCTCAAAGCCTCTCTACCAAAGAGCACTTTCAAAACGTTCTACCCAGCATTGAGTGCTTACAAGGGTTTATCTCAGTAATGGTATTCTTTTCATGCGATTAACGCTACATCAGAGCGACTATAGAGATTCTATAAACATAATTCAAAACAGAATCAAACTTAGGAGTTAACCCTATGAACTACATTAAGATGGCATAATTTAATGTAAATACAAACTTATTATAAAACAAGTAGACAACTCATAGGATACCAGATTTGAATAGATATCTTAGCTATGATTTCTATCTAGCATAGAGATCCTAGCATTTTCATCCAATAATCACAATTTCAATCCGACTACAAAAATCCGGAGTGTCTTCTCATCCAACAATAATATGCATCAAGGAATCCTAGACCACGATTTCAATGCACAGTAGAGACTCTGAAACATAGATTCACGATTTCAATAAAACGAAAGAGATCCTATCTATAATATTTTTAGTCAGCATGGACGCCTTCATCAAGACTATAATGAAACAGAGTTCTTTCTTATGCACGATTTCAAAATACTAAATTTAAAAGCTAGAGACCAACAATTCATCCAATAGCAGGAGCAGGCAGAGATCACCATCTCGATTCTCAAACCCAGCATGGTTAACTTAGAATTCATCATATATACTACTCAGGCATTCAACGCCACATATATATACATTATCCAAGCATTCAAAACTGCAAACGCAACCTATGTATTTTATACTACGGTATATATTATAATTTATCCAAGCATCTTTAACCTAAAACGCAGCCTCTGCGTTAGATCTACAACATACATATAAAATATATTCAAACATTATTAACTGAAAACGCAGCCTCTGCCTTAGATCTACAACATACATATCAAATATATTCAAACGTTATTAACTGAAAGCGCAGCCTCTGCGTTAGATCTATAGCATACATATCAAATTAAATTGATGCTATTATATACAAACATGCAACCGACATGATAAGGAGATTGCCGGGAGTCATTACGAATTTCCAGCAATTAAAATAGACATCCGAGTGGCACATTTCGATCCCAGATATGTTAGGTGCAGAAAATAAAAATAAAATAAATACTGATCTCTGTTCCCACAGAGATCAGCAGAGGCTAGGCATTACCCTTGACGGGAATCATTTTTTTTTAATAATGGAAATAAATCGGGAATAAGCCACTTGGCTATCCCTTCCTCCACACTCTGCAGAAACTCGATGCATAGAATTTTTCACCATATAAATGAATATAAATCATACTAGACAGGACAGGACAGGGATTAAGCCCTTCCTTCCTCATCTGCGCAGTCAAGATAAAAGGAAAATATTACAAGCATAAAGAGCTCTGCGCAAACGATAAGGTCAACTAAGGACCATACCCTCTGCGCAGGTGACAAGGATCAGCGGAAGAAACATCAAGATATTTCCAGTCATTCTTTTACATAAATCACAAATCCCTACTATAAACATACAACACAGGATTTTAAACTCGTTGGGATCAGGGCTTCGGCGGCCGTCCCTTCCCTGAACCAAACTTTATGAATTCTACACCTTACGGAGATTTTTCTGGCACCCGAAACCAAAAAAGGATTTTTCTCCCATTCCCATCTACGAAATCCCTTTAAAAGCATTTGCGATTACCTTCTTTGGGGACTCCGCCCATGGCTTGGGGAACAAAACTACGCCACTTGGTCATTTACTTCCTTCGGTTATGGTAGAAGGATGCCAAATGACAACTAGATTAGTTTAATACATGCGTCACGTTTTTATTTCACGTTTTTATTTCAAGGTAACCTTGGTTATCCCTTTTTACTTCCGCGATTAATGGTAAAAACTAAATAATTTTGAGTATATAAAGAATAGTTCTATACGATCGTTATTCATTTCCTATTTATACAAATTATAATAACTCCATAAGCATCCTAAGAGTGATGTTAGGAAAGGAGTTTCCTTATACTATTTAATTTATATCGATATATTTATATATATATTTTCATAAAGCATCCTAGGAATGATGCTAGGAAAAGACTTGTTTTCTATCATTGTATTTTACATATATATATATATGTCTTCATCTATTTCATACACACACACATATATATATACCACGTTTTATAGCATCCTAAGAGTGATGTTAGGAAACAATTTCAACATAAGCCAAAAGTAATACTTAGAGATTCACAGCATAATCTCTAGGTATTAATTACCGAGGTTAGGGTATTATATATGTATGATCTATTTTTGGTTAATAAGATCTTTTAATCATAACTATCTTTTTACTAAAAGAAACACCTTATGCTTTTTAGGAGGTTGCCACGAGTAACCATTCTCTCAAACTATGACGACAACAACTTATATCTTCTAGGGTCAGTTCTGGTAAACCATTTTACTCTCTCTTCAATTGTCCGTGGCCCTAGGATGGTAACCACTATCTATCGTTAGATATTGATGGCTACTGCTTATCACTTCATCCTCTTAGTGGATTCAGTTACTTATCGTAAGTTGCACCACCGTCTTCGGTCTCCTAGTGTTTACAATTGACAACTCAACTTACGTTACATACAAGGTTTACTGGTGGGGCCTTGGCCTTGAGCTCCTTACCAATGAACAATTACAACATTAATTTACATTTACCATTAATAGGACATAAAGGAGGGGTGTTACACTGGGTGATACACAGTTTGGTAATGGTCATAAACAACATTGGGGATCTCTACGTAGTGTAGATCTGCATCAAAAAAATGATAGAATGTGTGTCGACTCCATATGATATGAAATAATGGTGAAATGAAAATTGGCATTGTTTATAACAATAGAAGAAAGGACCCTTCATAGTTGGAATGGCTTCTGACATTTGAAATAATTGTCACAAAAGCGCATTCATCCCCATGCTTCAATAACAGCAGTAGGTGATTTTTCCCACCAACCTCACACATGCATTCAATCACTGGAACTAGTCAAAAGAAGGTGTTTGGATCATTTAAATCACATGGAAAAATTTGGATGAGTTCTAAGGTTGACGTTTGGAAGTAGAGGATTTAGTCTCCCATGGGCCCTCTTTCCTCTTCCCCTCTAGAATAATCATAACCCCTCTAGTGATCTTTATATAGAGATATTGGACCATTTTATTATTTGTGCAATATAATATCTACTTATATTTTGAGTTTGCATGATAAGCCAACCATACGGTCCAAATAAAAATATTTACATTATAGATACCTAGTCGTCCACTAGTCGAACCTTTGCTTTGATATCTGCACTAGAAATCCATACTAGCATATTTACATCATTTACATAATTTTGATTAATGCATTCCAAGTCAAAATTGAGTGTATTACAAGATTAAACTATAAATTCAATATAAATAATTATCTTTCTCAAAAACTTTACATTATTCTATTTGGAATCAACACTGTGAACCAAGAATTTAACTGTAATGCTATATCCGCCAAAGAATGACTTCAAATAAAAAACATTTTAATTAGTGAAACCAAAACAAATAAATTCAAATTCAAAAACATATACATAAGTGTTCACATTAAAAAAAAACACAAATTCCATCATGTTATCAAGTAGTATTCCAAAGAATCATAGATATTGACAAAAACATTTTTATCTTGAAAATGATTTGATAAATCTATTCCAAGCAAACAAAATTAAGTGCAAACTATCACCAAGTCCAACCTATTTAAAATGGATGACCAACAATGAAACATGCAGTTTCAATATGTACATGAAGGCTAATACTATATGTTTAATAAAGCATCTCGCATGTTCACAATACTGCTCTCATACAACTAATTCTTTTGAATATGTAGTTCTTTGAATGCCACCAGTGCACGATCACCATTATTTCTCTAAGCACATAAACCATGTTTTTTTTAATATTATAATTTTAACCATCCACTACATTTACAAGTTTGTAAGACATTGTAAAAAAAAATCCATAAAGAGTATGAAGTCTAATTGCTCCAACGGGAGGCATGAAAAAAGAGTAAAAATTAATAAAAAAAATATCTTGATCAAAGGTAGAATAACGAAGCTATAACCCTCTAAAGTTTTATTTCAACAAAATAAACATTTAAAAAAAGAAAACTCCATGACAAGAGAAACTACTTTAAAAAAAATCATTCGATTATCTAATAGCACAATGTGATGGGGTACATTTTTTCCTTCACATTAAAAAAGAAAATAACTCTAATGTGAATTGCATGGAATTAAGTGACTTATTTGGATAAAGTAGTGTTCATCCAAAATGTGGGGAGCATAAGAGGTTTTGGTTACCTCAGTTTATCTTTCATCATTTTTATTTTTTATTTTTTATTTTTTGTGTGGGGTTCACAATATTAGATATCAATTCCCTTTACATTCACGAAAAACCTTCCTCGATATTCTATGACAAATGTGGGAGGGCCAAATATTATCATTAGGAAGGTAGTTGAACAAGAGCATCGAATATGTCCATTTAAGAGCTCAACATGTCACTTAAAATTATTGAACCTAGGTGGGGAGGGTAACAATCATTTCTCCCAACTACCTAAACTATGTCGAATGGATGATTTCCCATCATGTTGTTACCCTTCACATGAAGAATTTTTTTTAAATTAAGTTTTGGGATTTGGAGGGTGGTGAACATATGTGAAGTAATGAAGTATGAGGGGGTTGATATAACTCTCCCTCATGGCTCTATCGAATCCATACACTTGCATTTAGACTCGTCTAAGGTTGAATTTATTCTTGGTTTAATGGTGATGTGGCTCATAGGTGGGATAATATGTTTAGGGGCTAGTCATTGCTTTATTTCATTCTATGATTCCAATGTGAATGTTACCTTTGGAGCTCTCATGTATGCACTTCCTTTCAATAATGGAAGGAATGTGAGCAAATATGGTTTCCCAATGAGGAATGTGTTTCTCATTGGGAACTTAAGCACCTTACTTCTTTGAGGTTTCCATCCAATTCATCCCTAAGATAGAGGTGGGACATATTGAAGTGGTCTAGCTTCTTGTGTGCAACATTTATTTGGAACCTTTATACTCTAAGGGAAATTATTTATTTATTATAAGTTATGGTGGATTATTTGTTGAAGGAATGGATTTTGTAGCCTCTCTATTTTCTTTTTAGTCCATTTGTTTATTGAGGCGATTTCTTGGCTTGTTATGATCATTGGAGTTTCCTTTGTTGGAGAAACATGCCAAGCCCTCTCTAGTTTTGTTTTAGCCCTTACACAATTTATTTGACACTAATAATGCTAATACAATGTCACTTTTATCTCATGTAAGGTTGTTTACAATAATTCTACGAACCATATGGTTTAAAATTTGAGATAGTCTACAAGTTGAGATTCAAAAATGGATAGAACTCCTCTATCTATGAGTAAAGGAAATGAAGGGAATTAAGCAGTCAATAAAATGTTAATGCATTTATCCAATCATTTGGAGGCCATGAGACTTGCTATTAAGTATTTGAGCATGCATGTGGAAAACAAGAGGCCAAGAAAAATGTATTGGAAACTCATTTTGGGGAACATAAGATTAAAACCAAAAAAATAATGATATACCTACATATGATTATAATATGATATTAAGATTTTCTTGGAGATCTCCTTCAATGGAGAGGATTCCTCCATTGGTTCATCAAAGGAGAAAGAATCCCGTGAGGACACTATGAAACAACTCGAAGTAGTCCCTATAAAGAAACAAAGGGAACTTGGTGGTTTTGGTTTAGATAGGAATGATATCTCTATGGAGCAGGCCCATGGTGGCTATCTATTTGGTTATGATTAGTTTTGTTTAAGATGCTTACTTCATTTTTATTTTGGATTAGTATCTCAAGAAATACAAATATAAGTTTAATAGGATTGGATGAGTTACATATAATAGATGTATGATTAAAAAGGATTGTATGGTTTTGCTTCTCGTGAGTAGAGATTTTTGGTAGAAAATTGTGAACTCTTGTTTGTTTGGATTCTCACCCGCCCACACATATAAGAACATTCTATTGAAATCTCGTGTTAATGTCAACCAGATTAGCAAAGTTACTGGAATCAAATGGATTTCTTATAATGAAATTGAGTTTCGAAAAAGTAACCACGTCCAAAAGGAAAGAAAGTATACTTTATTTAAAGATATTAATAATAAAAAGAAAAAGTTAGTACAAGTTTAATTTAATTTTTTTATATTTCTTAAATTTAAATATATCAATATAAATAAATTTTGATAGTTGTTTATTACACTGTGTTTATATCTTAGAATTTGGGGTGGACTATCATCTATGTTTTTTCTAGATTGAAGGAGGATGAGATAAGTGTATTTATTTTATGGGGTAGTTGAAAATTTGAAATAAACAATTATAAAAATATAAAAAATAGATGCTAGATGATCCATAGCTAACTCATAGTTCATGCATGGATAATAGGTAGTCAAAGATAACCCATTTAACTAAAGAAGGTAAAAGGACAATAGATGATTACAACTAAACATGATAAACGAGCTGTAAGAGATAACTTGTCCATAAAACTTAACTTATGACCTATAGGTATTAAGATGTGGTTGTGCTTGTTATTAAATTATCCATTTTTCTAAACATTTGATCAATTTAAAATAAATCTTTTTAAATTTAATTTAAATAATATATTTATAAAAATAATTAATTAAGTAGAAAATTTTACCTTTATTTAAAGAAAACCAAACCAACAAAAATGACCCATTGAAATAAGCCAAATGTCTAAATCTTGAACGGTTAAGATAAGTTCTCAATCAATCAAAATTAATTTTAAGATTCTTACTTTGAACGGTTCAGATAAGTTCTTAATCAATTAAAATTAATTTTAAGATTTTTACTTACAAAGTATAATCTTGAACTATTAAAATAAGTTCTTAACCAATCAAAATTAATTTTAAGAAAGTATAATCCATAATCTAATAAACTTCCTCACATATTGTGGATGGTAGGAAGATGTCAACCAAATTGAATCTGGGTGGATGGAATGAAATCCATCTAACCCCACCAACGAGCCACGTATCCTTGACATAATCCATAATCTAACATATGTAAATGAAATGATATATATATAATGAGTTATAAATATAAAGTAATCGTTTGGCACAAACTTCTCAATGATCAAAGATATGCATAGCAGGAATACAACATGTTTTCAATTTTTTTTAGAATGGAGAGCAAACTGGAAAGGAGTAAAGGATTAAAATTCTGTTATTGTTGGCCTTCCTACCCTATTCGAGAAATATTTTAGCAAACTAACAGCCCTCATGTCTGTCTACAATAACTGGACCAGAATAATTGGGCAAGGTCCATTTATTGAGGACGGGATGAAGGCTGTTAGTTTTCCAAAATATTTCTCGAATCGGGTAGAAAGGCGTTATAAAAGGTCCAATTATGTTTCACAAGGCAACCGTGGCCAGACGCGGGAGAGGGCTCGGGAGAGGGCTGTTAGTTTGCTAAAATATTTCTCGAATACGGTAGAAATGACAACGATAACAGAATCCTAGTCCTCCCCTTTAAAGTTTCCTCTCGATTAACCCAAAAATATATTGAAAACATGCTGTATTTCTTTACAGTTTACAGTTCCAAAACAATATTGAAAACATGCCTGACCCATATCTTTGCTTATTGAGAAGTATGTGCCAATCGGATCTACAACAGTTATTTATATACTGATTTGCAGGTAAACTACCGAATTAATAATATATATGAAAGCTTCTAACCTGTCCGCACAGTTTGTAATTTAAGTTGGCTTCGCCGAGTTCACAGTTTGTAATTTTGTCTAAAATTATATATATATGAGAGATTTTTAAACATATAAATTAAAAAGTAAAAAGTTCAAGGGTCCCATACTCTCAAGGGATGTTATTCATGATAGGTGAAGTTATTAATTTTGGTCTCTAGTCTCTTATCATTTCAGTAGGTTTCTTAATTTTGAAGAAGGGTAAAGTTTTGTAGGTAAACATGCTAGGTGAAGTTATTAATTTTGGTCTAGTCTCTCATCATTTCAGTAGGTTTCTTAATTTTGAAGAAGAGTAAAGTTTTGTAGGTAAACATGGTAGGTGAAGTTATTAATTTTGGTCTCTAGTTTTTCATCATCATTTCAAGATGTTTCTTAATTTTGAAGAAGAGTAAAGTTTTCTATGTAAACATGTTGTAATGTTATTTTTGAGATATGTTGATTAATTAATATTAATATGAAGTTTTGTATGTAAATATGATTTAATGTCAACTTTGAAATATGTTGATAAATTAATAGTGCTTTGAAATATATATTATGATTTATGAAAAAAATAAATTAAAATTTATAAAACATATTAATAAAAATAATTCAAAATGCAAATTCTAATAATTTATACTTTAAAAAATATTTTATTCAATTTATATTTTTACTTCAATTTTTTTTAATATTTTCACAATCTTAACAAATGATATATTTTCACAATCTTAACAAATGATACATATGGTTAACATGGATTCATTGTTTTAATAGATATATAGTTATTATCTAATAGATTAATAGTTAAAATGATTTATGGTCTGAAGAAATTGATGATATTTATTAACTTTAAATTAGAAAATTAAAAGTCATTTATTTGAATTGATGTATAATCTAACATGAACCATCTTATAAAATCTCATTGGAATGACATTGTATAAAATATTTGAAGTTTTCGCTTACCTCACCAAGAATAGTAGAGAGATAAATGCATCTTAATAGTTACATGTAAAGTGATGCAAATGCAATACATTAGAACTTTTTAGCTGGTTTGAGATTTTTTTGAGAGTCCTTGTGCTTGTGGTTGTTTTTTTTATTATGCATTGGCCATTGGAGGGTGTATTGGTTGTTAAATGGTTTGTTGTGTATGTATAATGAGTTGAATACTATGGTATGTAATGGTTTTCTAATGTATAAGTACAATGCTCTATATGTTGATTTTTTTTAGTATAAAGATAAAACATATCTTATTTTATGTATGTTTGAGCGTGTACTTTACATGGATATTGTAAAAGTTATGTTTATTTAATTTAATTTTATTTATTATTAATATTTATAACTATTTATTCTTATTCTTATTTGTATTTTTATGATCAATATGTTCTCTTTATTATGATGGATATTGTATATTTTTGACAATGATGATATGAATGCTTAAATATAGTTAGAATGGATAATCCCTAAAATGTACCGCTTTATCCTCTCCATCTTACCTTCTTATGGAATTAAATTATGTCTTTTGCAACCATTATTGGACTAAAAACATTCTTATTTTTAATATGTTCCTAACTGGGAAATAATTTATCTATTTCTAATACAGAATTCATGGTCCCCACCCATCCATAGCCTACCCCTAAGCCCCCTCCTTCGCCCATCTACTTTTAATTCCAAAGAAACAACCAAGTCAAGGAAACTATTTTATAATTAGTTTTAATGAATGTGATGAAGAAAAAATGCAAAGAGGCAATGAGTTGTTGAGTTTCAAACTTAAGCATTGAATCAAATAAATTAGGAAATCATTTTTTGGAAATCATTTTTTCTGTAAGGATTCATTACCACCAATGGACTAGAAAATGTATTGTGTTAGTGGCTTAGATAGCATCTCAATGATTGGGTTTTTACATAGATTTGGGGATGAAACACAAGATGATATGTCAACTTCGTATCTATCCTTTCACAAATTTTTCTCTAAAATATGCCCCAAAACATGTTGTCACTTAATATAGAATGGAGCTCAAGAATTTAAAGTATACTCACACTTGAGTGGATAATAAAGTTCAAATAATCCATGTTCTTTGATGGTCTTATTGGAAGGAATGAGCGCACACACATTTCACTAAATTGATCCATGATAATAAAAAAATTAATCATGACCTCTCTAGGACAAATGAGAACCTCCAACAAAGTTCATGGAGATACAACATGTACAACCCAAGTTTTTTTTGTTAGGCTTCCTAGTGTTGCAAAGAACATAAGCCCTAAGAAATCTCACCACCCAATCTTTCATTTTTTCCAATAACCATACCTTTAAAGATTTGTCATTGTTTTGTCACACCAAAATGATTGGCTATCCTATAAGCATGAGATTCTCTCATTGTCTATATTCTTCTATCATGTGGCATGCATACCTTTTCTACCTTGTACAACAACCCATTCTTGAGATGGTGAAAATTCCCTTACAAGTCAATGAGTTTTAAGCATCCATATTTTTCTTAAAGTGTAGAAACCTTGGTGAATCTTATTAATTCTTAAGTTTCCACCAATAGAATATTAACTGATATTTTTGTAAAATGATTAAAATGTATAAAGATTTTATATACTTTATGGATGATTTTAGTGATTTTTTGAGTTAAAAAGTGTTATCCCATGGAATTTGAGTGAATCAATTTAGAAAATAAATAGAAATTGGCAAATATTTTTTTAAAAATAAATAGAAATTGGCAAATAGAAATTTTGGCCCTAAAATTTTTCATGTAAGTCATCAACTATTCTATCTTTTAGCTAATGGTATATTCTTGTGAAATCATCATCTCTCTAATAGTATTCACTCAATAGATCATTTTTTTGTAACGTTCGTACCCATGCAATTTCAAACCAATGACCTAACAGCAAAGAGTTCCTTAACAATACACCCATTCACCGTCTATTCTACGCTTTGTGGGCTATTCACTCAATAGATGATTAATTAATGGCTCAAGTTGGATTAATATACCAATGGCTATAATCTCCTTAAATGGTGGGCATAAAAGCATGTTAATGAGCTTGCGTGTAGCCCCTTTCTTGTATTTTATCAATAAATGGAATAATTGTAGGAATCCAATCCATTTGTAATTCCTTTCTTACTACATTTTACTTTGACTTTGCAAGCATAATTGTAAAGCTTTTATAATACCTTATAATGTTGACCTTCGGTATTTGACTAAGTATTTATGTTGTTGGACACATAAACATTGTGGTTGTAAGTACTAAGTACTTGAACACATTATAAGATATGTTGGAACCTAAATTCTACTTAGGATATGTGGGAAAACCCAATAAATGAGGCATCATAGTTTCTATAGGGGAAATAAAAAGTAAACAAAGAATAAATACAATAAAACATATGGGTAAAAGCATGAAGGTGTGTAACACCTTCGTGAGAATTGGGCGCCGAAGAGACATAGCGGAAGCTATTTGACCGAATAACCTAATTTATTCGGCCGAATAAATTATTTTATTTGGCCGAATAAATTAGGTTATTCGGCCGACTAAGCTCTACGTTATTCGACCAAATAACATTTAATAGTTCACCGTTAGAAATAACAGACACCTTGATTTGTGTGCGAGGTATTGCTGGACATGAAAGATGTCCGGCGTAAAAATATTTTTTCCGCCGAATAATTATTCGGCTGAATAATTACTCGGCCGAATAATTTTTCTGCATAAAAGCTTGGTTGCAGCCAGTCTTTGTCATTTTCTTTTGTATATTTTTGGACCCCGCTACTGGACCCATCCACGCCACCCGTCTCGCCACCCGTCTCCATTTGTTGGTGGACTTTGCCACCCATACTTGTCTATTGGTGTTCTGCCACCCCTCTCGGCAGACCATTCATCACCTTTCCTTCTATTGGTGTTCTGTAGGCCATTCGCCACCCTGTTTCGTGCCACCCCTTTCATCCCATTGTTTTACGCCACCTGTTTTACGACCCTATGCTGCTCGTCGTGACTTGGACAGTCTCCAGTTTAGGGTGCTTGTTCATCGTGGAGTTGGATATCATCCAATTTGCATGGTGGTTGGTCGTCGTGGAGTTGGACAATGTCCAGTGCAAGTAATTTTATTTAATTTGTTTTTTTTTCTTTTTATTTTTGTAAGGTTTGATATTCTAATGCTGGTTCATTGTTGGCAGGTTCTATTTCATTTTTTCGGTGCTTGGCTTCGTTTGATTCTGTCATTGTTGTTGGTTGGTTGTTCGGCTTCGATTGCTCGCGTTCGGTTTCGTCGTTGGATTTCGGCATTGAAAAATAAGCATGTATGTTTTTTAATTAAAAATTAAAAATAGTTAGGTTGTTTAATGAAAAAATATATATAGGATGTTTTTATTTTTCAATTAATTTCTTAATTTTATTTACGGTTTTTTCAGCTACTCTATCCACATGGACAGAGTTCATCAACTTTGTCCATGTGGACAGAGTTGTGTACAGAGTTCATGAACTCTGTCCATGCGGCCAAAACACACACGAATCATTATTGATCATTAGGAAACTCAAATTACAAGGAATAGACTCTTATCATGATTAGGAAAACAAAAGCAATATATTACTAACAAAGGAAAAAAGACTAGATAGATGTATCTTCAGAAATACCCATAAAAAGAAGCGATACACTTAGCTAGCGTACTCAACCTTGAAGAGAACCAACAAAACAACTTAGAATGGACTTTTTACTAATAAAACTACCCTAAACTATAGATTGATCTAAAAACACTCTCACTCTTACTAGAAAAAATATATCACTATTCCTCTCACTAATTAAATCTCCTTCATAAAACTACTAGGAACAAAACACAATAACATCAACTAACGTACAAACACCTGTGCTTTCACTTACACAACCACTTTTACTAGGGGTTTTATTCAGACAATCCCACTCACTACTACGACAAATTTATAAAAACAACATCCCTATTGTAGAATAAGGATCTTAGACTTTACTAGAACTACAACTACCTTAGGAATTACAAGTAACAACAACACAAAGGAATCATGTGGACAGAGTTCATGAACTCTACTTATGCTTATTTTAATAATTAGTGATAAAGGAATACAAGGTATAGCTATGGTAAACATTGAGCTTATAACATTGATAGTTATATTGGGTAATATTAATTACATTGATTAGTATGGATATACTTATCATCAATAATTACACCATTAGATCACAGTAACTTTGTAACATCCCAAAAATTCACAGAAATTAAAATTTTTCTAAGTAGCATTAAGTATTGCAATCGCTATGCAGAAGTATAATAAATGATAATTTGCTTAACTGGACGACACACCGGTGATAACACTTCTCCATTAATTATGAACATGTTACGTCAATTACTTGTGTATGTTTGTCTTACAGAGTACATGTATGTGTTTATGCTTATTAAAATACTGTTAGATGTTTTTACACCATTCTTGCATCCTAGATCAAATATGCTTACTTCTCTAGGTGTCTAGACCTTATAGATTTATCTTGATGCTGATTTCATTATAAGTGCTAACTGTTTATTTTCTTGATGATGATGAAGGGGTCCTATGGGCACCTTGAGGCTTACTTAGCTATTTAGCTAATGCATTTGAACTTCTGTCGAAGATCGTAGGTAAGAGCGATACTTCCTTCCAAGTATTACGAAGTGTGTAAAGAGGTCTTATTTAAAACTTCATTTAGCCTTCAATGTTTTAAAAGAAAATAGAAAAACTTGAAGTGTTCCAGGTTGAGATCTACTCTAGTTTGATCTTTAGTTTTACAGTTTATTCTCTATAACATTGTTTATATAATTCCCTAGCATTTATACTCGCAACTCAGAAATTGTGTTTAACACAATTACACTTGACTAGCATTAAATCATCGTTGAAAGTATTGAACTTTGATTACAAGGATATGGCCATTAAACCCTACACTAGGAGTTTGATCATGTATCCAAATATGTGTTAAGAATAGTCATAACCTAAGCTTATATGCTAATGCTATCAATGTAATTCTTATGCATCTATGCTTATCTTTTGATGTTTATACATTATATGCACAAACCCTATATGTTGGGTTTAGTATGGCAACATTGAAATACCGACGGTTGCAAACTATACTCCATATGGTTACTTATAAGTTGGATTTTATGACTCTAAGTGCATTATAACAATAACTATGTAATAACATTGATGTACGCTCTATGGTTTTATACTAAGTACAAGGTTTTGATTAAAAAGATCTCTACGTAATAGTCCCTGTGTTATTGTCTATTATGCAAAGGTAGTTTGACCTTTGACATGTTACGTAACCACAATATACTATGGTTGCAAAGTTTAACCATGTTGAAAACCCAATACATTAACCTTGGTGATGATGCATTGGCAAACATTTTGTATATCGGTAGCTATGGTAATTAAAGCACATTAAAAGTGTTTTGGTGGAATGCATGTTGGCATCCACTGTGGCAGGTCTTCACATGAATGTTCTTGTTAGTAGTGTTAACCCTCACTGCATTTGGAATTACTAGACGAAGGCATAACTTGGAGCATTCATTTTTACAGTGAGTGGGGTTTCGAGAGGCCGACAGGCCCTCAGATTCTTAGGGTTTGTAATAGGGTTTTGGAGGCACCTCTCCTAGGTTCGATATTGCGACCTGTAGCTTGTAAAATGTCACTAGTAGACTACATGAGCCGAGCCATTCCTGAGCTAAGACTTGCTGCATTTGCTGGTTGTTTGTGTGACTCCAGTGTTCTCAACGGTTATAGGAATGTTCAGACCACGATACAAGATTTTCTTCTGAAGGTAAGTCGGGATTCCCTTCTTATACTTCCACGAAGGTTTGACATTATTCAACTGTATATATATTTTTAAGTTTTGAGCTTCATTTAACCACGTTGAGTGTTGTAATGACAGGTACTTCCTCGTCATTGTCTTTTTATGTTTCAAGCAATGGGGATAAGAGCTTAATAGCCCTGGTAATCCTCGATGACTCCCTGTATGGGCAGCTTGGCAAGATGCCAGTCCTCGTCTGGTCTAGATGAGCATTCGGTTTTGATTTTAGATTGGGTTTTAACACCGTTGTAATATTTAAGTCGTATGGAAACTGTAGGGAGGATTGAACCCTCTACCTGCTCTGCGCTGGCTCTTCAATGTTTTACTGTGTAATAATTTAAATGATAAATGTGTACAGTTTTGTTTCAAAGGGTTTAACCCTTGACATTTTGATAATATGTGATGATAATATTTAGGGCTTTAAAACCTGATTTTGGTTATAGGTTGTAGTTGGCGTTTTGAACCCTTGACCTTGCGTTGTTTCCTTTTATACTATTGAGCTTTCAATGGATAATACCATAGGTTTTATGTATTGAATAAATGAAGTATTAAAGTGTTAAGCTGGGAAGAAAAATCTCGGCATTGTTGTTAATTTGAAAAGTTGTTTGGTAACCGAATGCAGGGTTCGTTGTTGTGTTTTTAAATAGTTATTTATATCTTTAGGGTTTATGTATAAACCCAAGCCATAAGGTTGGACTATGAACCCTACCAGAAACTAAATACTATCATGATTTTTAGTTGTAGAATCAGTACAGGTTTCGAACCTTGGATTCGTTATGTAACTTGTAAAGTTATAAAACTTAGATTGTATGGAAACAATCTTCGCGTGTCGAACTCTGTCTTCGCAATTCTCTTTTGTTTTGCTAAAAGATGAAATGTTAACTTAGTATTAGTATGAATAGCTAAAGTTAGGGTTTGAACCCTGGGATATTCGACCGCTTACTTAGTTGCTATTCGTTTTATATTTGTTAATTTGATAAATGAATATTTATTGTAATAGGGTAATGATATGTTATATTACTAATGGTATGTAAAGGATATATGATATCTAAATCCCTTTCTATAATGTTTAGACTTTTCTTTGATTTATATAAAAATCTTGCACTAAGACTTTTCGATAATGTTAGGGTTTGTAATACAGAAACTAAGATGTCTTAAAAGGATTTTTATTTGAAAAGAAAACTAAAAAGTATATGTTATTTGTCTTATGAAAAGAAAAGTTAGCTTATAAATGAACTTTAGGTTTTGGACAGAAGCATGGGATTGTCTGAGTATTATTACTTATGTTACTATGAATGATTTGATATTAAAATATCTGATTAAATAAATAATTGCCATGTTTTTCTATGTCTAATACATAAGATATTTTTATTACAATGTAAATAGACAATGTAATGCAGGAACATAACAGAGTTTATTTATGATAAGAATTCAATCATTTCTATCTCTTGCTTATCATTATTCATATCTATTTTAAACACTCTTCCCTGCACTAGAGTATGGCACAAAGACAGTGTGTGGAAAAATGCAGGGAAGCATTTTATTCTATCATCATCATAAAAACTTCTTCAACTATTTACAGAGATAATATACAGTTCAGAAAATTAGTCATTTCCATCTGAATAATGATAACTAACAACATCCAGCTAATAATCATAAGTCAACAATTATGAAAGCAATAAGTTATAACTATTAGAACCTGATAAGTCGATAGGGTGGAAAAACACCCAAAGAGGCATGTTCCTCCCAACCTTCTCTAGAAGAAGCAGCCAAATAACTTGCTCCCTTGGACCCCTGAGCCTTTTTACTGAACCACTAGGTAGAAGACTTTGTGTAGAAGCATGGCACTCAGGTTTTACTTTCAGCAATCAATGGAGACTTTCATACACCTCAAAAACCTCTGCACTCAGTGGGAAAACTTTGCAATCAGCAGAAGTGAAACAAACTTACACTACAACTCAAAACATATATTTCCCCTCATCAAATCTCTTGTGTGCATACAACAAAACCACAAGGTAAATTTTCTCGTAAGAAAAAGTGTGAGCCTCTGCTCAAATTCGATGGTTTATAAAAGATGCCTAGGTCTTTTAGTGGTCAGTATTCAATAAATGAGCCTCAATCTCCAGCTCCACATTCCAGGGAACTTTGACCACAATTCAAAAGAGTTGTCCCATAACAACAACTAGTTACTGAGTTCATGATGCTGCCAATTGTCCATTGCCTTCTACTCCAGATTCCATTCCACCTAGTGGGTTAGTAAACACTCTTTCAATAGTCTCTTTGGGTGAGTGTCTCCTATTTTATTTTATTAAATAATAATATTATGCAATTACAGTCATGCTTGCCACTTGGCCAAATATAAAACTTTACAATAAAAGTTAAGACTGTTTTTCCCAAACATAAAATGTTTCAAGTAATGGGTATGTTACAAACTTATATTATTGCGTAACTCTATACTACTAGCTTAATTACGATTACTATGCTATGTTAGTAACAAGTATAATAAAACACATATGTAAACTATGTTGAATTATTGAAAGATCACAATTAATGGTATCAGTTTCAATAAAGTGACCATAACTATAATGATTAGACTAGTAAGCTTGTATATACTTAAACAGTACACCTATCCATGTAGTACTAATATGATGAATAAGGACATTGAGTTAAGCCCCTGTTTATTCATACACTAGTGTTATCCTTATAATGGCTTACATGCAAGGTTCTTTTTTAATAACTGTAGAGATACTAGCCATAGAGATATACAACTCATAGTAAGTATAAGCATATCCATGAATTATGTCCATGGACAGAGTCCATGAACTCTGTCCACATGGATAGAGTTCATGGACTCTGTCCATGGATAGAGTTCATGGACTCTATCAATGAACATAGTTCATGAACTCTTAGTACTATTTAATGTTAGTTGTATATTGCTGCAAGTAGCTAGATTGAGTTCTTGTACTTGATATATTCCATTAATCATGATAGAAACTAACTTGAATAATAGGAATAACAACAATAAAAAAATAAAGGATTTTGTTGGCTCATCCATATATTGAGTTGTAATGCTATTCTTATTTTAAGTTTAAACAACAATAGCTCTCTATAATCTTAAAAACCTAAATCTTAGTTGGATTCTAAACCCGACATACTTGGCTGAAATTAAAGAATCCATGTGCACCTCTCCTTGTTAATGCATCTATTTTAAACATGTTTATCATTCTTAAACCCCACTCTAGGATCATCAGACCAAGTAAAAAAAGTAATTCCGCAAACCATTAATATTATCCCAACTCAAATTTACATAATTCCGGATGTTTATATTGGTTCCCACATCTCCAGCTCTCCCCCATAAACTTAGAAATGCTTTCTCCCCTTTAAATGATATAATATAACACTTTAACATGTTCATGAACAAAGCATTGAAAAATAAATAGGTATGTTTTTTAACTAAAAATTAAATATAGGTTTGCTCTAAAAATTAAATATACCTATGCTGTTTAATTAAAAATTATATATAGGTATGTTGTTTTGTTTCTTCAATTTATTTATGATAAACTAGTTTTTTTTTTTTCAGTCAGTGAGTTTATGAGCTAGTGAGTTACTGATTCCTTGACATAAAGAAGTGTAACTTTCACTTAATATTTAACTATATTGGTTCCATTCATTTAAGACATCAAAAACACTTAAAAAATTGGTACATTAATTCCTCATACATCCAACAATATTAGCTATACTCATTTTAAGAACTATTAGATGATATTCGGTATATCTAGGTCTTTATTAAAGAACTTAGTTTCTTTAGAAGCTAGGGCTTAGAATTTGTGGAATTAACATGTAGAATTTGAATATGTTATGAGTTGATATTTGTGTAAGTGTAGATATCATATCAAATGGAAAGAGAGGAGTCTTCGAGGCAAAAGCGTAGGAGGTCATCACATTCTTCGAGAGTTGGTGTCCTAATTGATAATCGAAGGTTGTCGACTTCACCTCAGGATTCAAGCTTATTGTACAGTTCACACTCATCCGATCATCGACGAGGCAATAGGAGTACAGATGATTCCTCTTTATCTTCTATGGGATAACGTCGATATCGACCTTATGTTGGTATGAACATCAATCTTTTAATACATGTATAAATTGTATTTTTGTGTGTACACAGTTTGTACATGTTTACACATAACTTTTTTTGTATTTGAAGTAGAGAGGGAGACAGACATGGGTGCAGAGCAAGGTCCCCAAGAGGCTCGTCATTCTACACAGGGTGACGAAGGTCGAGCCAGGATGCAATTTGTTGAACTAGCCGAGGGTTGTACACCCATAAAAACTTATGCATCTGATTTACCTGAGGAGATTCCACGAGAAAGTGAAATTCCACAAACGACCCTTGAAAGTTGTAGATCTCACTATGACAGGCTACAACGTGATCTTTCTAGTTTGGATCTCCCTCTACAGAACCAACAAAGTTTAGAGATGGTTTTGGGATCATTACAAAAATTCATTGAGGTATATGAGGATCTTGGACTAACAACAGATGGTTTTGTTGACTTGATGCAGAGAAGAAAGGCCTAAGAGATGGGTCTAGATAAGTGGGTTGTTGTGAAGAAGAGAGTGACCAAAGAACAGGCCAACTCAATGTTTAACTTCAAAGAGGGCCTAAAGCGAAAAGCATTGAAAGTGCAATATTTTAAGCACCCTCATCTTGCACATCATTTATAAGATTGGTTCCTTGCAGCCTATGGCCGGTTGCCATGGAATGATGAGGTTTCTAATTATTTTACCATATTTTTTATGCCGAGTTCTTTTAAAATATGAAGCTAGACTATACTGATATTCATTCCAACTTTTATGGAGTTGGAAAGGGGTGAATATACAATAGAAAAGGTGCTCTTAGATATCCCACTACACTTCGACCTCCACCTCAGATATCTCACCCACCTAGGCTTGTGACTTACAAATCAGAGATGGAGCCCACATCACAACTTGGGACAACTGCAAGGCATGTTGTTGCTAAAGGTTTAACTTCGGCATTTGTAGGAGTTGATGTGGGATTGAGTCGAGAGAGAGCTCGAGCCACTATTTGGCAAAATTTTGTTTACAAAACGAATGATGAGTTAGATGGAATGAGAATTGAAGATCTCAAGGCTTATGCTAAGGTTTGTCGTGATATAGCTTCAAATGTCCTGTCCAATGACACATACAGTTTAGGAGAGGTTTGTGTACTTTCAATCTATTTACTCTTTTTCTTCATTTTGAATTGAACTTTTTGTTACATTATATTTAAGTACTATATTATGCCTGTTTTGATGTATAGTAATAAATACATTACGTAAATGTTTATTGGTTGTAGTTTTCTAGAATGTTGAATGAACGTAATTTTCAAGTCTCCACTAGTTGTTATACCTCAATATTACACATTATGTATTAGTGTCGCGTCCTTGCACTAGCGATCTAAATGACAGTTTCCTTTAAAGATCATCTGAACATCTAGAATGAAAACCATTGACTGAACACTGAAAGCAAACACTTTTTCTGCTATCTGCCAACCCAACTTAGCCCTGTTTGTGAGCACTACCGCTCCCTGCACATCTACAGGGGCGCGGTAGTCAGTACTACCACACATTGCTCCTTCTCTGGGGCGTGGTACTACAATGTTAAGCTCAGTGGTAGGGGCGTGGTAGTCTGAAATTAGCCTTTTTGCCTTGGATTTTGAGATCTCAACCTTCAAGGAGATTTTATTGGGATTACCATCTTTGGTTTGATCCTAACTCCTTCTTTGTTTAGCTGGCCTGATCCACTAAACCCTCCATAGATCCACGCTTCTCTCTTGTTGGTTAAACTTCCCATGTGATATAAGAGAGAAGCTTTCCATGGGCCAAAAGGAGGAGTTTTGGGGCATCAAACCTATGATCGTCAGACTTCTACAGAGATAGCTAGAGGAAGCACATGGAGCTGGAGGATTGGCTTGGATATCAAGCAACCTTTGTAAGCACTCTTCAAGTTTGTAATAAAAGATAACTTGTCTTGTTTTTCCCATTTCATGTGTATTATATAAATCTTTGATATGAAATGTATCTAGTTTAGATTTGAACTTAATCTTTGCTTCAAGGCATTTGGAATCTTGCATGATTGTCCTTTGTTTGACTTCAACAGGTTCTACATTGGAGCTTCGGGATCAAGAGCTAGAAGCGGGACAAACGTCGAATTGGAAGGTGAGTTATGTCTTTCATCTCTTCTGAATGTATTTAATATTGTTGTGAAGATTAGTTTAGGAACTCAAGGTAGCATTTGTTTCCTTTTTGTCTTAGCATAGAGACAGTGCATTCTTCTTTATCCTAAGAGAGTTTCTACCTATTTGTAGGGAGAAATATCTGCAACAAAAACTGACAACTCCACTAGGGACTTGAATCCATTTTCTTTGCTTGTGAAGTTTGCTTTCAATTTCACTCATTGATTATAAGAATTGGGTTCTTTCACCCTCATTCACTTCCTTGTTCTCTGCATTAGACTTTTGTTACAGATCAGTAAGTCCTTTGGGTTGGAAACCCTTGAAAAGTCAAAATATTTTCTCAAAATTTCGCCTCTTTCCCCCTGTTCATCACTACCGCTCCCCCATAACTACCTATAGCATGGTAGTTACTACAGTATCGTGCCCTTATACTCTGCTAGAGTGTGGTAGTATCTGAGTACCGCGCCTAGGCTGCCTGCAGACCTCCAGTAGTTCCTAAAAAAGTATTTTTTTTTTCTGGTTTTTATGTGGTTTTTTTCACTTGGTTCCTGATTGGCTGCTTTATTCTCTCTATATTGATTGTGGCTAGACCTCTATGACCTATGTGATCACACTACACTACTTGCATTTTTGAGATCATTTTTGGTTTGGTGTGTTTGGATTGCTTGGCATCTTATTTCCTTTACATCCTATCTAATGATTGTAGGGAAAGATTGATTCCTTGTCTCCGCTTTAGTTCAAAGAGAAGCTTGATTTTGTCATTCTTTTACCATATTCATGAAATTGAAACACATAGGTATTCTTCTTGCTTTAATTTTATCATTTGACATTCTTGGTATTACATTCATGAGAAGAAGAAATGCTTGTTTCATATTTATGTTCATTTGAGTTAGACGATATTATTAGGTTCTTCTCTTTGTCTTGCATTTGATTGGAAGCATTTGTGGAATCCTGCTTTCCATAGCTTGGATGTGTCTTTTTCAAGTGTGAAAAGATAGGAAATGGATTAGAATCATTACGTTTGGTGTTCATATGAAGAACTTTTTCATTTCTTTGGGTTAGTTTTGGGTACATATTATACTTCCTTCTATCATTTTGAAAAGAAATAAAATTGCATGTGCATTGGGTTGTGCATATTGGGAACGGAAAGAATTCTTCCTTACTTTAGTCAGTGTTCATCGAAGAGAAAGGCTCATTTCGATTCATCTTCATTTGCATGGTTTGAGTCATCACAACACCATCAAGTTGCACTTCCATAACCCGATTGAGTAATACAACCACTAAAATTAATCTCCCTAACTAAACCAACATTAACCTCACTTGAGGAAATAAAAGAATTTGGTAGATAGGTAGGACACCGGGGATAGGCATCAAAATAATTCCCCCTTGTCATTATCATCTGAGACATAGTTGTTGTCCTCTAGGGAACCAAAATCCTCTAGTATTTGTTGACACGGTCATACACCAGTTTGTGGAGGGGCCTCTTGACTGTTTCACACTTTTAGGGGTTAAACCACCATGAGATCGAGAACCAGACGGACTCTATGGAATGCTGCACTCCACTTAGCCCTAAGGCAACATCAATCATTGTCTTCCTTGTATTCATAGTAATGCAAGGGTGATAAGGCAAACGCGCCAAAAACCTTTTCCAACATGTCATGAACGAGGTAGCTTAGTGACTTTTCTTCTAGGGCTCTTTACCCAGGATCCCTTTCGGTAGAGGGATATCCTTCCATTATTGGTCTTTCATTTTGTATTGTTCGACTTGGATTTCATCACCTTGCGAAGGATACAATTTGTTGAGGTCTCCAGCTCTTAGTTAGGAGGTTTTGCTTGCTATCTTGTAGAGGGTCTTTTTTTTTGTAGAGCTGCGTGTTGGCATTTTGGCCGTTTTGTTGTACAGCTCGCTTACTGTGGCAGCGGTCTCAGTATAGTTTTTTGAGCTTGCTCTTTTGGCCTGTAAGCCTTGTCTTTTCCTAGCTCCCCTTTCGCATGCTCAGTTGCCTGAGGGTTTTTGAGTTCTTTTTAACAAGACTTCATCCACATCACTTAGTTTTGTTTCATGGAGAATCTACCTCCATGCACCCATGCTCCTTCTAGGACTACCCATCCGGAGACCAATTTTCAAGGGGTACCTTTTACTTTTCCTCTAGTTGGAGGTATTGGTCCTCCCTTTATTGCCATGTTAAATCTTCCTGGATTAACCATAGGATTACCGGTGTCGTTATTCAATCTAGTAATTCTGATTGCACACAATGTTTCGAATGTTAATTCTCCACTACGAGAGAGTCAATCCCAAACTAATCCTTCCCCTTCTTCGTCGGATGAATCTTCTTCCATTCCTTCTTCCTCACCTGATCAAAGCAATAGTGCTAATAATTAGGAGGATAAGAAGAAGAAGAAAATGAAAGTTAAGAAGAAGAAGGATAAGGAAGAGACCAAGCATAAACCGGTTGCCCCTAGTGGTACTCATTCTAAAAAAACACTGCGTAAGCCCAAGTTCCCCTGCAAACTCTGCAAGGGTGATCACCTTCTCAAGGATTGCCTCGATCTTTCCCGTGTGTCAGAAGTGTGGTCTAAAAACCCCAAACCACTTGTATCATCGACCTCTGATCATCTTGTTGATGACGCTCCCTCAACTAGTGACACCTTGGTGAAGGGTCAGAAGGGTGAAGTCCTATATCCCTATTTGATATGCAAGGGTATGCACCATACTTTCCTTTGTCCAAGTATGGCTGAAGCTTCGCGGTGGTTGGAAGATATTTCTAGTTCTCAACTGGTGCTTCCAACAAACGATAGTAAGTTGTTCCTTGACCCCCCGCTGGTTGGCCAAGTGATCAATTCAGTTTCATCTACAATTGATCCCACTCTCCCTTCTGAGAGTGAAGCGATCGAGTCGCTGTCATCTCCACTTGATCCCGCTCTTTCATTGAAGAAATTCCAGACTGAAGCAGTCATCTTGATACAATCTTCATCTCATTCTTATCTTCCAATCGAGAGTGAATTGGAAACCTCTAATGGTTTCCTTATCGGTTCAGATTGTCCTCGGCAAGGGGAAACCCTGTCCGTTTTCGTGAGACCCCCTCCAAGTACTAAGGTCATTTCCTTTGATTGGAATGGTCTAATAGAATCTTGTCTTCCTTTGAATGTTCCTTTTCAAATATCTGTAGGAGTTTCTGATAAAGAAATTTTTTGTATGATAGTTGATGAAGGAGCTTCTGTTAGTATTCTATCCTCAACTGCTTGGAAAGCCTTAGGTTCTCCTTGGCTTGTGCCCATCATTGACCAGATACTGGCTTTCAATAGAAGGCCTAATGGACCTTTAGGGTCCCTTCCTCAGTTACCTATCACTTTGGGAGGGAAAACTATCTGTATTGATGTCATGGTCGTCCAAGGTCCCTTAGATTTTAATCTAATCCTTGGACGTGATTATGTCTATGCAATGAAGGATGTAGTGTCCTCACTCTTTCGAGTGATGTATTTTCCCCATCATGGGAATTTTGTGACCATTGATCAGCTTTCCTTTGTGACGCCCATTCATCGCACAAGTCATAGTCACCAGACTTCCCTAAATGTTCCACATGTTTTAGTGGTTTCTTCCCCCTAAGGGGGCTATGTTGGAGCAAAGTTCTATTCCGGTGTCAAGCTCATTAAAAAATGAAACCATTTTCTCAAGCATAGTTTACTTTTGGTTTTAAGCTTGTGTAAAAATGAAACCAACCATCATTTCAAGCATAGTTTACTTTTGGTTTTAAGCTTGTGTAAAAATGAAAGCAACCATCATTTCAAGCATAGTTTACATTTGGTTTCAAGTTTGCGTAAAAATGAAACTACCTACGAGCATAGTTTATTCTCTGTTTCAAGCTCATTAAAAAAAGAAACCAACCCTCAAGCACAGTTTACTTTTGGTTTTAAGCTTGTGTAAAAATGAAACCAATCCCAAGCATAGTTTATGTTCGATTTCAAGCTTGCATAAAAATGAAACTACCTTCGAGCATAATTTATTTCTGTTTTAAGCTCATTAAAAAATAAAAAGGACCCTTTCAAGCATTGTTATTATCTATTTTCAAGCTTGTGTAAAATTGAAATAGATCTCCCTTCCATTTGTTCAAGTCTCTCGCTAGAGTTAGGATTTGAAACTTCATTTCATCTGCCTGGGTCACTTGGTCCTGGTTCTCCCTACCCCCCCCGGTGAACACATTCAGATTAGTAGCCAATATTTTTGGGTAAGGAAGAAGAGTAGTTAGACGAAACGAATCTTGGGGGGCATGTTTAGCCGTTAGCAATCATGCTGGGGGCATTTACCAACCTGTGGTCATCATGTTGGGAAGGAACCCGTCAATGGGCCTTAACCATGAGCAGAGTTTACCATTGGCTTCAAGCTCATTAAAAAATGAAACCAGTATTTTGAGCAAAGTTCTACTCCTGTGTCAAGTTCGTTAAAAAATGAAACATATCCTTTCCCTTTGAGTTGAGTCTCCTCGTAGACTTAGTACCTGAACCTTCTTTTCACTTGCTTATACCTTAGGCAAATGAAATGAAGCTTGGGGGCATGTCTTCAATCTCTGGAAGTCACGTTGAAGTCAACTCAATCGCCTCTCCACACCATGTTGGAGCTAACTCACTTACTTATAGAAATCATGCTAGGGGGCATGTACAAACCTTTGGATTTCATGACAGGAAGAAGTTCACCATTGGGAACATTTTCGAGCATACTTTCCTTTTTAGGTTTCGAGCTCATTAAACCATGAAAATTATCCTGAGCATAGTTCATTTTCTATTACAAGCTCGTTAAAAAATGAAGCAGACATCATGAGCATTCTTCGAACCTGTCTTCGAGCTCGTTAAAAACAATAAGATGGTGTTTGAGCTTACTTCTCCTTTTTCGTGCTCTGGTAAAAACATGAAAAGTGGTTTGATCTTACTTTTCCTTTTTCGTGCTCTGGATCCAAACATGAAAAAGATTCAGAGTGCTTTTGATACCATTATCATGCTCGTTAAACAATTGGGGTAAAAAGGTGTGTCTAACGAGTATAGGTTTATCACTTTATCTGACCTCACTAGACTATTTACGGAAAAGGAACTGTGCCGAGTTTACTTTTCCTTTGTCGTACTCGGTCATCAACCATGACAAAGTTGTACATGGTGTCCTATTTAAGCTCTTTTCAGACTCCTAAAATAGGAAAAGATGGCCAAGCGAAATTGATTTGTTCACGCTTGGAAAAGGATTTGAATGATCGTCTCCCTAGTGATAGTTTACCCCTTTTTCAGACTGGGGGGCACTACTTATGAAAAAGGAATACTCCAGCCAATCATGACTGGAAGAGTCCTTTCCCACGTTGTTTTACCCTTTTCTGGGCGATGAGGCTAACTTTACGAAAAAGGACCGTTGGAGTCTTCTTTAGTTCTTTTCAAACTCTCTAAACATGAATTGATGACCGAGTTTTCCTTCCTTGGACTCATTAAAATTCAACATCGAAGGGCCCACTTTGGGATGAACCCCTCCTTTCTCAGGTTCGAAAAACATGTGTGATTGGACTCATCTATGAGATGAGCTATACCGAGCATCTGTTATCCTACTCAATCTCGTAAAACAACAAAGAGGTACTCGTCCATCATGTCGGGGGAAAATGGAAAAATGAGTCAAGTTTACCTTGTTGGCAGCTTGTGAGTTGTCACCTTTGAACATGGAATGCATCCTCACCTTGTCTATTTTGGGTAGTTAGTCTTGCTGATAGTGTCATCATTATGATCATGTGTCCTCGTTATTGCTATGAGCTCACACTTTCTGTGGTCTTGTTTGTTCAAGTAGTCCCTGCTACCAAGCTCTGTTTCATGCCGTTATATGTTCAAAGGGTTATTACCTTGAGTCCACCTCCACTTCATGTCAAACCTTCCCTTTGTGTCAGTACATATTCTATTGTTTCATCGGTCCATACTATCTCTCATCCTGATTTCGTGTCGATGATTTGGGAATCATTATGGCCCACCTTCGACGAGTCTATTCCTGTCGACACCAAATCACTATCTAGGAATTAGGATTAGGAGTCAACCACTAGTACCTTGGTACATGCATGCCTCAATGGTAGGTTTCCTCATGTTCAACAGTAGGTTTTCATCATTGACCTCTAATTGAATGATCTCTTGGATGCTCGACATCAACTCCTTTATTCACATTTCGTTGAGATGTACTATAGATACCTTGGGGATCATTGTCATCATTGGTGATTTCCCTCACGTTTGTTAACGGTTTACATCATTGACCGGTAATCAAATGGTTTCTACCATGTTCGACTTCAACACCTTGTAATCACATGGCTAGATTCGTATTGTTTGTGATCAGGTAGAAAACCCTGGACACCCTTTTGTATTTTGATTACATCCAGGTTGCAATGGAGATTTCCTTTGTATTGTCACACAGATCCACTTTTGTATTGGTCGTGGCTGTGTCATCACTGTCTCATGGATCTACGCTTGTTCATAGTAGCCATGATTTATCTACAGTCCATATCATCTCAGCACTCATGGATCTGCAATGTATTGGTCAGCAGCCATGCTTTGAGTCATTTTTTTCCGAGCATGGGAATGCCCACATCGGTGGTATATCTGACATTTTGTTTCTGTTTCAGCTTCTTGTTGCTCCCCTCGATGCTATCTTCGAACCATATTTGTAAAGTCTTTCGGCTATCAGTCTCTTCTGACCTCACTCTTTAGGGGGCATCTGTTATAACTCAATATTATACATTATCTATTAGTGTCGCGTCCTTGCACGAGCGACCTAAATGATAGTTTCCCTTAAAGATCATCTGAACATCCAGAATGAAAACCATTGACTGAACACTGAAAGCAAACACTTTTTCTGTTATCTGCCAACCCAACTTATCCCTGTTTGTGAGCACTACTGCTCCCTGCACATCTACAGGGGCGCGGTAGTCAGCACTACCGTGCATTGCTCCTTCTCTATGGTGCGGTACTACCGCGTTATGCTCAGTGGTAGGGGCATGGTAGTCCGAAATTAGCCTTTTTTCCTTGGATTTTGGGATCTCAACCTTTGAGGATATTTTATTGGGATTACCATCTTTGGTTCGATCTTAACTCCTTCTATGTATAGCTAGCCCGATCCACTAAACCCTCCACAGATCCACACTTCTCTCTTGTTGGTTAACCTTCCCATGTGCTATAAGAGAGAAGCTTTCCATGGGCCAAAAGGAGGACTTTTGGGGCATCAAAACTATGATCTTCAGACTTCTACAGAGATAGCTAGAGGAAGCACTTGGAGCTGGAGGATTGGCTTGGATATCAAGCAACCTTTGTAAGCACTCTTCAAGTTTGTAATAAAAGATAATTTGTCTTGTTTTTCCCATTTCATGTGTATTATATAAATCTTTGATATGAAATGTATCTAGTTTAGATTTGAACTTAATCTTTGATTCAAGGCATTTGGAAGCTTGCATGCTTGTCCTTTGTTTGATTTCAACAGGTTCTACATTGGAGCTTCGGGATCAAGAGCTAGAAGCGGGACAAACGTCGAATTGGAAGGTGATTTACATCTTTCATTTCGTCTGAATGCATTTAATCTTATTGTGAAAATTAGTTCAGGAACTCAAGGTAGCATTTGTTTCCTTTTTGTCTTAGTATAGAGTCAGTGCATTCTACTTTATCCTAAGAGAGTTTCTACCTATATGTAAGGAGAAATATCTGCAACAAAAACTGGCAACTTTGCTGGGGACTTGAATCCATTTTCTTTGCTTGTGAAGTTTGATTTCAATTTCACTCATTAATTGTAAGAATTGGGTTTTTTCACCCTCATTCACTTCCTTGTTCTCTGCATTAGACTTCTATTATAGATCAGTAAGTCCTTTGGGTTGGAAACCCTTGAAAAGTCAAAATATTTTCTCAAAATTTTGCCTCTTTCCCCCTGTTCATCACTACCGCTCCCCCGTAACTACCTACAACATGGTAGTTACTACAGTACCGTGCCCTTATACTCTGCTAGAGCACAGTAGTATCTGAGTACCGTGCCTAGGCTGCCTGCAGACCTGCGGTAGTTCTTGAAAAAGTAATTTTTTTCTGGTTTTTGTGTGGTTGTTTTCACTTGGTTCCTGATTGGCTGCTTTATTCTCTCTATATTGATTGTGGCTAGACCTCTGTAACCTGTGTGATCACACTACACTATTTGCATTTTTGAGATCATTTTTGGTTTGGTGTGTTTGGATTGCTTGGCATCTTATTTCCTTTACATCATATCTAATGATTGCAGGGAAAGATTGATTTCTTGTCTCCGCTTTAGTTCAAAGAGAGGCTTGATTTTGTCATTCTTTTACCATATTCATGAAATTGAAACACATAGGTATTATTCTTGCTTTAATTTAATCATTTGACATTCTTGGTATTACATTCATGAGAAGAAGAAATGCTTGTTTCATATTTATGTGCATTTGAGCTTGACGATATTATTAGGTTCTTCTCTTTGTCTTGCATTTGATTGGAAGCATTTGTGGAATCCTGCTTTCCATAGCTTGGATGAGTCTTTTTCAAGTGTGAAAAGATAGGAAATGGATTAGAATTATTACGTTTGGTGTTCATATGAAGAACTTTTTCATTTCTTTGGGTTAGTTTTGGGTACATATTATACTTCCTTCTATCATTTTGAAAAGAAATAAAATTGCATGTGCATTGGGTTGTGCATATTGGGAACAGAAAGAATTCTTCCTTACTTTATCTAGTGTTCATCGAAGAGAAAGGCTCATTTCGATTCATCTTCATTTGCATGGTTTGAGTCGTCACAACACCATTGAGTTGCACTTCCATAACCCGATTGAGTAATACAACCACTAAAATTAATCTCCCTAACTAAACCAACATTACCCAACATTAAGTAATATAGGTTCCTTAATGGATGTGGATATTGGCACCGAGGTAATTTTGTTCATAATTGAACTGTTATCTGATATATAAGTTTAATATTTTAATTTTTTGAATTTAGTTTAAAATAGTTTAAGTAATTTATGAGATTCATAAATTGTTTTTATACATGTTGCAGCTTGGGTCTCTTTGATCTGTTCAAGGTAAAGGGAAGACTCCAGTGGAGGAGTCTCTTCGATCTCTTCGAGGCAAAGGGAAGACTCCAGTGGAGGATAGTGGTGGACTTGCATTTAGAGAATTTGAGGTAATTTTGTTAATAATTGAATTGTTCTTTGATATAAGTTTAATATTTTAATATTTGAATTTAGTTTAAAATTGTTTAAATAATTTATGATATTCATAATCTACTTTTATACATGTTGCAGGTTGGGTCGAGTCCAAGAGAAGACCCTAGTGGAGGATAGTGGTGAACTTCCATTTAGAGAATGATTTATATTGCTATTTTTTTGTTGATATATATATTGTAGTTTTGGACATCGAGGAGATTTATTTTTGGATTATACATATGTACATTGAACTCACATGTTCATGAATATTTTATTATTATTATACATATGTACATTGAATTCACATGTTCATGAATATTTTTTTTGGATTATATACATGTACATTGAACTTACATATTTTGTGTGGTAAATGCTTAGAATATGTTTTTGCATGTTTATGGATGTATGCATTATTAAATTTATGTATGTATGTAGATGTAAAATATTTTCAGTGTTGAGATGTAAATAATGATAGGAATGCTAGGGATGAATTTTAGGAAGTTTAGATAAAATAGGAAGTTTTGATAGGAATGTTAGAAATGTCAGTAAGAATGTTAGGAAGTTTTGATAGGAATGTTATGAATATTAAGAATGAATGTTAGGTTCAAGTTAAGAATGAATGTTAGGAAGTTTTGACAGGAATGTTAAGAATGTTAAGAATGAATGTTAGGTAGTTTTGATAGGTGCAATCTAACGTTATAAATGTTTGTAATGTTAAGAATGAATGTTAGAAAGTTTTGATAGGATATGAAGTTTTGATAGGAATGTTAGGAATGTTAAGAATTAATGTTAGGAAGTTTTGATAGGGATGTTATGAATTTTAAGAATGAATGTTAGGTTCAAGTTAAGAATGAATGTTAGGATGTTTTTATAGGAATGTTAAGAATGAATGTTAGGAAGTTTTGATAGGTGCAATCTAATGTTATGAATGTTAAGAATGAATTTTAGTGAAGGTTTCAATCCTTTTGGTTGTTTGATATATAGGATCTTGGTTTCAACATAAAACTTGAAATTCTTATAAATGATAAATTGAAATTTGTATAAATGATTCATACTTTCAATTTTTAACTAATGATTCATATTTTCAATGTTTAGGTATATTTTGTTAGTTGGTGAACTATAGATGCTACTGAAATCATGGCAAATGGGGATTTAACGATTTTTTTTTTTAATCATAAGTAAAGATTACATGATTGTGAACCTTATGTTAAATTAGAGAAATGATTTTAGACAACAATTTGATGAATTTTCATCGGTTTATGTAAATAATCATCGCTCTAATTTAGCATAAGCTTCACAATGTTGGAATCCTTGCTTGTGATTAAAAATCAAATGATCGTTATCTCCATTTGCCATGATTTTAGTTATGTGAACTTACACAAGTGATATTCTAAAAAACTTCATGGATCATATTTATATGAATTGTTCATCCCACCACAAAACCAGTAATGGATCAACCCATCTAATGGATCAAGAATAATACTTTCCCATTTATTAAGTACATTAGAGAAGCATGAAATGGATCAGATGAATACAAAATCTAGCAGGTTTCTCGGTGATTCCTAACTTACATCATTCAATCAAAAGTAAATATTCGGGGTGGAGTGTGGGGACAGCCACATCCGTTATCTCATCCCTTAAGTGGTCTAATAAACATATGGGGACCCGAATAAAGTACTTTACACAAACTTTAAGAATAAATTACACATTAAAGACAACATTTCATATAGCTGAAATATAACATTTTTCAACTTCTTCCAACTTTTATTAAATTTTTCATAACCAAATAATTTTCGAATTCATTTCAGCATGCTAAAATACAATCATTTAAACTCTTATTCTATTTCCCATTCAAGATCATAGTCATAGTTCAAAGTAAAAAATATATTGTACACAACATGTGACATGGACAAAAAGATCGATCAATTCATTTTTTATATAGTTAAAAACATTGCGATGGAATGCTGTCCTCAATTATCCATTCATGGTCATATTTGGACAGTTTCCATTTTTTAGTTTTTAATTGTTTTTTCGATGGAACTTGTACCAATTTTATTCGAGATGCACATACTAAATGACTATATTGACAACATATAACATCAGGTTCATAATCCTGAAAGTAGACATAATTTTCAGTCATATGGGTCTGCTGAAAAAAATAGCCTTTTAAAATGATGGATCATCTCTCGTATGTATAACTGTTGTCATTGTAGTCCTCCAATAACTTCATCTTTCCTTCAGGGCATCGCATCAAATAATATTTCACATTTTTTGTTGTTGTTTAAAGGTGCAATCACAACGAAAACATCTCCTATGCAAATTACAATTGGCGTTAGGGTTTTTAAATCAATTAAATTGACTATACACATAAGGTGATGGACAAGAATGAACAATCAACAAAAAAATTGTAAGTTCATTACCTTCTCTAACAAGATCTGAAATTCTATCGCCATCAGATGATATTGCTATTTCTTCTGATTCTAATTCTTCTACACTTGCTAGTGGCATTTTTCCCTTTGGATTAATCTCTGTGTGTATCCAATGTTTTATGTAGTTGTTTGTTATGCTTTCACAAACTTCTGTAGATTCAACATTTTCAGTGCAAATATGACAAAAGCATAATTGCTTTCTACTGTCAAATACAAACACGTTTTAGAAGGATTTTGTTTGAATAAAGTGAAAATCTCTAGTCCCATGTACGGTGCTAGCCTCGTATGGTATTGATCTATTTATATCTTGGACCCCAACAAGCTAAAAAAACCTACACAATAAATGCTAAATAAAAAATGACAGCTTTTGATGTTAGTGTACATATACTTAAATGTTAGTATACATTTTTTTAAATTGACAATTAATAGAAATTAAAAAAATCGTGTACATACCTGCGCACATCTTTTGATTGTTGATTAGAATCATGGCTTAGATGTAATTTACACCATTGGACAACCTCTGCAGCTGAATGAAATTGTGCAGAAGAATGTTTCATTTGTCATCTTCGAAGTGCTCTTTTTACGCATGCCCATGCACCATCATGTTAACCTTTTCCATGTCCAGTTTCAAAGAAATGCTAAAGATGTTTAATGTTCAATGCTTTATGAAGTCGACGTAACCAATAAAATGACCGTGAAGATTTAAATTGTCCTGCACATCCATCCGACCATATCCAATGTTCATTGAATTTAACTTCACGTCTTTTTAGTGAATCATAGAAAATATTTTCAATACAATGCTGAATAAAATGTGTATCGTGTGTACGATGATCGCTGATATAAAAGTGATATTCTTTAATCACATCTTGATTGTCACACATGCTTTCAATGCCATCAACATCCTGTTAAGAATGTATATATAGAACATGGAAAAATATCGAAACTTGGTCAGAATGATAGTATTCACTTTGTATCTCTTTTGTACAACAAATGTGTAGTTTTCTGCAAAATCAACCACTGACAAAATTGTTCTGGGTGGAAAAATTTCATGAGACTATTTGAATTGAAGGTCTTTCCATTGTGCTTTATGTGAATGCTTGGTGTATTTATATATTTCACTTTCAAATTTCTTCAGAAAATCTATCACACATATTTTATCTTCTCGCAAATCAATTCTTTTGGAATGTGCATCACTAGAACTTGTAGCATAATTTCTATATTCATATCTTCTCCAATCAACAGTTACATTTGACATCGTCTGATCATTATCGATAGGATATTTATTATGGAATAAAACCAGATTTTCACAACGATGACAATGTTTTCCATTGACACATTTCTTATTATAAAATACTTCATTGTGATCTCTCTCACATAGAGTTTGAGATATGAATTCACGTATTGTGGGCGGAGGTGGTGAATTTGTCCAAAACATTTTACCAAATTCAAGAAGCATGTCGTAATATAATTGAAATTGCAAATGATAACAGAAACAACATGTGTCACGTATAGTAATAGGTCTAACATACCATGGTTTTTGTTGTACAAATGTAGTGATTGACACATTAATTCCACGATGATCTTCCTTGAATTTATTGAACAATTGTACTTGTGTCATTTCCATTATATGTTTTGGACGGATTTCATATACATTTCGTGATACTCTTTTTCATATCACATCCCTTGAATTTGGTGAAACTCGAGCATGTGCCAGCCAATATTCCCGTACAATATCTTTAACACTTGCTCCCATTCTATCTTTGTAAGGTTGTCTACAAATAATTGCCCAGCAAGCAAGCTCATCGTTTTCATCTATTTGCATTCTGAATTTTCTATGTTTGTATAGTGTCTTCCTTGAGGTTCCAACTGCTTTTGCTAGTTGTGTTGTCAAACGATTTTGTCTAGTATTAGCTGAAACAATTGCTGTCTGAATTGCTCTACGTGCAGCACTGGTATCTTTCTTCCTGGATTTTCCAAATTTTTTTATTGTATCACATATATTTTCTATCACATTATGTTTCAATTTAGACTCTTTTGTCACCTTGTGAATACCCAATAATGACGTAGCACCTTCTAACTTCTTTGACACTAATAAACATCTCAAAATTTGTGCTTGTCATGCTATTGAATAATCCTTGAGAATATCATCATAAATTTTTGTATCACGATATCGTGTAACATGTATGGATATTTTTTCTCCATATTTGTCGCAATCAATGTCTTCTAACATTTCATCATCAATAGTGAAAGTACCTATACATCAAGTTAAATTTAATTTAACATATATCCAAAAATACAATTCATTATAAAAAATGAATTTGGAAAATACATGATATATACATACCAGGTCCAATTTATGGATCTTGAACTTGATCTTCAATATTGACTTCGTTGACATTAGCATGTAAATCACTAATTACATCTTCAACAATAGTCTCTTCAACTTCAATTTGTTCTTCTTGTACTCTATTTTCAATTTTCATTTTATCAACATTATCATGTAAATCTGTATTTATATCTTCAATAATTGTCTCTTGCGTTTCTGCAACCTTTGCTTTTTTGGCATGATATCTGAGTTTTTGTTTTTCTCTATTAGCATCATCATCACATTTACGATCACCTTTTTTTTTTACGATTTCTCTTATTGCCCATGATTGTTTAATCTATAGATGATAAATTAAAGAATCATCACTTTACAGTAAAAAAAAAAAATTTAAGATTTAAAAACAGTTACAAAATTTATAAAAACATTAACTGAAATTTACTTCACCTTATCAAAATCTTAGAAGAGTCTTTTGAAGAAAAATTCCTTGGAAAGAAATTTCCTTTGAAAATAAATAAAGAGTTGAAATCTAAATTGAATAGAAAAATGGAAGAGATAAAGGGGATGTGTTGGCCACTTGATATCTGGTTTTAGATGATCTAGGTCATAGATCATAAATCTCCATGGCCATAGAGTAGGAGCACTGCAAGTGCTGAAGTAGGAGGATTGCCCCAGTACTAGCTGGTAGGAGGACTATTTATGTATTGTTTAGTAATAATATTACATGTTTGTTTGACAAGAATATTGTTTGTCGGTTTCAAAGGACTATTGCTTGGATGTTTGGCAAGTGGACTACTTGTTGATGAACCATGGATATTGGTGATACATACCTTGGATAGCTAGTGACTAGATAGATTACTTAATATGTGAATCATTGTTATGTTAGGTGTATAGTACATAACATGCATGCTTATTATTGTACATGACAAGGTGGAATTTCATAGAGAGGTAGTTGCTATAATATTGCTTCTAATAGTACTTATATGGTGCAAGGTGGGATCCATATGAGAGCTAAAGTATTTTGTATACTGTACCAAAAACACTTAAATATATTTTTTCTTCTCATACATAAAAATCATAAGGTACTGAAAAACATGTAGAGAGTTCATTATACAAGGGTGTGTGCAAGCTAATGAGGGTCTATTTTGACACGTTAGATGCAATAGAAAACTGAAAAAACAGACATCCATAAACTTACATGGATTTTTTGAGACACAGACATAATGAATCTTGCGATGAGTAAAAAAATGAAATGTAGGAAATTGAATGAAATTTCCGAATATATAATTTTTTTTCTATTGAAAATCTTCTTAACGATCTAAAGTTCGATCCTTTGTAACATGAACTTTTTTTTTTTGGAAAAATTATAAGGTATATGTTTTTGTGGGTGCATCCTTTGAGTGCCTATACGATGGAATAAACTTACAAAAACAGGTAGACATATAGAGAACAAGTATTACTAGTGCACTACTATTTTTCCCTAAAAAAATTAACAATTTTTAATTCTTTCTTTAATTATCTAAGTGATCGAACCCCGAAAAAAGTATGCCAAGTGTGGGTGTGTCCTTTGAAGGTATTAATACAATTATTTTGAATCGGTTTTTTTATAGGATGTATAAGTTAGTGTCCTTTAGTGCACCATACAATTTTTTTTTCAAAATGGTTGAGAAACAAAAGAGTTATGGACTAAACACTAACAATGTGTTTTTTGAGTTAAGGAGTCAAGACACAAGAAAATAAGAAAAATATATATATTCTTTTTAAAAATGACATATTTGGAATCTGCAGAAAAAATGCTATATGTGTCTAAAATGTCATAAAAAATGATGGTGTGCATCATAATGTAACCAGAAGCTAAACACAGGCACACTTAAAAAATTGGATACAATGCTCAATTAGCCATGGTATATAATATTCCAAGGCACGTGCATGGTAAATTTGATGCAAATTCTGAAGCAGACACATAGGCATAGGAATGCCACACTAGCTCGTGTGGAGGTTTGAGCATAGTGCTAAGTAACATGTACGCATTTTTTTAAAATTTAAATTTTAAAGCACGCCAAAATAGAATGTGTGCGTATTTTATATTTACATAATGCGTGTGCATTTTATATTTACACAACACATGCACGTTTTGTAACGATATAATTTTTTTGCCGAAGAGGGGGTATAATTTTATTATGTGTCTATTGTAACATTAAAATTAATTCTTGGTGGTAAGGGGTTAGAGGTAGAAAAACGGGGGTGGGGATGGTAAGGGACTATAAGTAGAGAAAAGGAGGGGGTGGTGTTAATGGGTTAGAGAGAAACAAAGCGAGATACATGTGAAGGGAGAGAAATTGGGGTGTGGTAAGGGGTTAAAGGTAGAGTGAGAGGGGGGTGTTCCACAAATTCCAAATATATCCAACACAGTGATTCAAATATCACCAATCTAGGGATTCAAGGGGATAACCATTAGGAAATAAATACTATATTTTTTCTAATTTGATGCACACAATCCAATGGAAAATGCATGTTGAATTTATCACCGGAAGGGTGGGATAACTCCCTCCAAATAATGTCGTCAACACAAATCCACAAAACAAGATAAGGGTGGGAAACGAATTTTAAAATACAACCAGAACAATATGTGTGCCATCCTTTTTCTTAAATTAGATATTAGTGTAAATATATAACCCTCTGATTTTCTTTCCTTCTTTGAATGTAAAATTATTGTTTTCATTGCAGGTATTGGATTTAAGAGCATTTTTTTTATCACAAGCCAGCCTTGCGTTTTCAGAAACAGAGAAAGGATAATATTCAATGAACCCCCCTTGATACTAAGATTTGATACATTATTCTCAAATGGATAGAAGATAGGCCATGTACAGAAAAACTCGAAGAAATTTATTTATGCGAACTTCCCAATACTATTATAGTTCTACCCCTATTCCCTGAGAAGCTTGAAGATGTAGAGCAACAACTCTCTAGTATTCATCTTGAAGTTCTAAATTGTTTATTTCTAAGATAAAGAAGCTCTCAGTTCATGAGCTGGAACATATGGATCTTAACAAGATTTATACAATCTTTGTTTTACGAGAAACTGACCTTAGAACTTCTAGGAGCAATGACAATGAATCCTTTATTATGCATTTGTTAGAAGAAGAAGATCAATTTTAGACGACACAATATATTTATTACATGTGGAGGCATCGATTTCTTGTGGAAGATGAGTGCGGGGTTGAGCAGAGGAAAGATGTCGAAAAATGGGTTATTACATTAGCTTTTCCATTGGGAAACGACTTACAGGAGGAAATATGGTGTCTGAGAGGAATCTATGATTTTATTCCCACAGAAATGGTAACTGGATTTCCATTTAAAATATAGGAAGATTTAAAATACAGGTAACAAGAGTTTTATAGCAGCTTTAATTTTTTGTGCATGGTTAATGTGTCTGACAATTGGTACTCTCCATGCATTCGGTCATCTGGTTGATTGAAAGGCCTTCCTAAAAATATATACATTAAACTTTTTTATTTCTTTTCTGAAAATTGAAAGGGACTTTCAAGTCACTGGAAAAATGCTCCTTTGTTGAAGTATGTAAGTTCTTTAAACAACACAAATTTGGCAAGTGTATAAAATTCTACCATTTACAATGGAATTTATTCTCCTCGTATATGAATGTGGGAATATTAGTAGGGAATGAGGCTCTCTAAATTTTTTTCTGTCTGCATCCACAAGTAACTAGGCCAAGTGAATGGAAAGGAATCCTTGGACTACTATGGGATTTTCAACCCTTTTCTGAAGATTACCTTACATTACAACCTTATGCATGAGGTTTGGGAATTATCAATGCTTCAGTTAAAGCATTAGTTAAAGATATGTCTCAATTAACTAAAGAAATCACAGTGGTCACTTCAAGTAAATCAATCAACATGATTTCAGTTAACTAAGTGTTAAATAAAAGGGACTAGTTAACTAAAGTATTTTCACTTTAGTTAAACTAAAAGATGACACTTCAGTTAAAGAGAGTTAACTAAAGGACAACAAAGAATATCTAGTTAACTAAGTGTTATTTCATGATGACACTTATGTTAAACTAAAAGATGACATATGAGTTGTGGCACTCGCATATTGACACTTAAGTTAGCCACCTAACTAAGTGTGTAGGATTTCAGTTAAGAGGTGAGTTCATCCTAAGTGACAACTCAATGAGATGAAGCACTGCATGAGAAGTGGGGTGCACCAATACATCCAGTTTGAGGGAAATTTTATCATGAAGTTAGAAGTTAAAAATAAAAGAGAATAATGTATAAATATGATATACATGATTGTTGAATCCACTGTGAAGCGAAATATCTTCTCCATTGAAGGCAAGGAGCTTCTCTTTGTGTAGAGTATTGTTCATGCTTGTTATTGTCGTGCTGGGCACACATCCGATTGATCTCTCATCTCTATTTATTCCTTATCTTCACCAATAATTTTGGTGATCTCTTATCTTCCGAAATAAATCTGCTATGTTGTAAAAGAAATCATTTTCTTCTATCCATTATATTATACTGAGAAGAATTGTTGGGGTTTTTGTTCTTGTAATTTTGAGGATTTCCCCCAGGTTCTATCTTGTGTTATAGGTGTATGAATTGCTTCAAGTCTCTGCATCTAAAAGAATTAAATATCAAATCTAAACCAAATTTAAACATGGTATCAGAGCTCATGGCATGAAGGAGATCATTTTTGCATGCCATCTAGAGCCTATGTAGATTCTGAGAAGCTGAGCACAAGATTTGAAGACCATGGCATCAGTCTCTGTACGACCGGAAGACCGTCTTGAGGGCACCTCAAACTTCAAAACTTGGAAGGCTAGGATTCTCAACATCCTAGAGGAACATGATTTGGATGGCTATGTATCCATTGTGGTGGAGGAGCCTACATCTAATGCAGCGCGCGTCAACTTCAAGAAGAATCAAGATAAGGCTAAACAGATCATCTATGATTCGGTAAAAAATTACTTGATGCCCATGATCACACCATTGAATACCGCGAAAGAATTTTATGATACATTGACTAATCTATATGAGAAGAAGGCCTCGATTCAAGAGAGGGCATTGAAGAATAAGCTTTGGAACTTAAATATGGAGAAGGATGAGAAAGTAGCCTCATTATTCTCCAATATATCTCAGTTAAGAGATCAGCTTGCTAGTATTGGAGTAGTGGCGGATGAAGATGATCTTCTCCAAACCGCTATTGATGTATCCCATCCTCATGGGAGACATTCTTGTCGGTGGTAAATGTCCAAGAGGTACAAACTAGATGCTTCAATTACAACAAGTCAAAATATAGATGCTTCAGGTACAAATTCTTTGACAAGTCTAGAGGTACAAATTCTTTTACAAGTCAAAATATAGATGCTTCAATTGAAACAAGAAAGTGCATTTTTCAAGAGATTGCATAGCAAAGCGGAAAAGAAATTTTCATGCTTCTAGAATCATATAAGATGAAATCACTCAAAAGAATGCATCCGAAGAAAAGGAGAAAATAAGGGATTATTATCTTGTCTCATCCCTTTCGAGATCTGTCATCACAAATGCAGACACATGGTTGATTAAATGTGGTGCATCCAAACATATGACTGGTTACAAGAGTACCATCACCGATTTAAAAGACAAAGAAGTCACATGCATGGTAGAGTTGGGGGACAACTCAACTTATTTTATCCAAGGAGTTGGATCCACACCATTCCAACTGAGCATCGGTGATATTCTACATGTGGAAGAAATTCTATATGTTCCAGTATTGAAGAAGAACCTCCTCTCAGTTTCGGTTCTTGAAGAAAAAGGATTCTCAGTTATCTTCATGGATAACAAAGCACTTTTATGGTCGAAGAACAAAAGCATAGAATCAGTTGTTGTGATTGGAGTTCGAGAGGGAGGACTCTACAAGGTACCTGGGAAGTACATTCAACATATGACTCACCACACTATCATTCCATGCGAGCTGTGGCACTGAACGAATGGACACCTACAGTACAAAGCGCTACCAGGAATTCAAAAGATGGTAAAAGGTATGCCCATATTTGATTTTGAGCATGAAAGTGTATGTCGGGGTTGTGCACTTGGGAAGAATGTTAAGTAAATATTTTCTAGCAGTTCTACTATATCCAAAGGGATTTTAGATTTAATACATTATGATGTATGTGGTCCCATGTCATCCCCCTCCCTGAGTGGCTTCTTATATTATGTACTGTTCATAGATGATTTTTCTAGGAAGTCATGGATTTATTTCATGAAGGCTAAGAGTGAAACTCTTAGCAAATTTAAAGAGTTTAAATCCCTTGTTGAAAATCATAAAGAAATTCACATCCGTGCATTAAGGTTTGATAATGGAGGTGAATTTGATTCACATACATTTAATGAGCCATGTAGTGATGCAGGAATATATAGACAGTTAACAATACCATACAACACTCAGCAAAATGGGGTTTCTGAAAGAAAGAATAGAACCATATGTGAGGCTACAAAATCCATGATGCATGATCAAGATATGTCTACCTCATTATGGGAAGAATCCACCTGTATAATTGTTTACATCCAAAATAGAATCCCGCATGCCATTCTAGATGAGAAGGCACCAGAAGAAGTGTTTACCAGTGAGAATCCATACATATCACATTTGAGGATCTCCAGGAGGCCAGTATACATTCATGTACCAAAAGAAAAGAGAACATATATGGAGCCTTCTGGAAGAAAAGGCACCTTTGTGGGTTATAGCGAGTCATCCAAAGCATACCGAATATATGTATCTAGTGAGATACACATTGAAGTCAACCAAGATGTTACCTTTCATGAGGAAGTTGCTTCCAAAAGATCAAAATAGATTCAATTTGATTCAAAGATGGAGGATCCCGACTCTGATTCTCCCCCTTCAGAGTTAGAGAGGGAGAAAACAAAATATTTCTCAGATTCGCTAGGTACTGAAGAACTAGTAGAACTGGTTGAGAGGTCACCTGATGTACCTCCTGCTAAAATAATATCTTCTTGGTTCCGAGACATCTTACAAAATGCAGAGAAACATGGAGTACTAGCAGGCTCATCCAAAGAGCGCAAGCAACCAGATAGATGTTTAGGGTATGTTGCATCGATGAGTCACATCAGTGATTCAGAACCATCCTCAGATGAAAAAGCTGCAAAGAAGCAAGTTTGGAAAGATGCAACGACAGAAGAGTACAACTCTATAATGAAGAATGATGCTTGGGAGGTTTTTCCCAAACTTGATGGGGAGTCCATTATGAATTCCATATGGCTTTACAAGATAAAGCATGTTGTAGATGGTAGCATTGAGAAGTATAAAGCCATATTTGTTGACAAAGGTTTCCCTCGGAAATAAGGCATTGATTATGATGAGACCTTTTCCACTGTGGCAAGGTACAACACAATCCGAGCAATGATTGCACTTGCATTTGTTCAAGGATGAAAACTTCAGCAGATCGATGTGAAGATAGCCTTTCTCAATGGTGAGGTTGAGGAAGAGGTTTATATTCAGTAGCCTAAAGTATTTTTGGTGCATGGGAAGGAGTCTCATGTATGCAAGCTAAAGAAAGCTCTATATGAGCTTAAGCAAGCCCCCACGGCTTTGTACTCCAGAATTGATAGCTAACTTTAGAAACTGGGTTTCTATAAGAGTGAATTTGATCCAAATTTGTACTTCAAAGTAGTGAAGAACCAACCATTGATATTGGTTCTATATGTTGATGATTTTTTTCTCACTAGAGAGGAACATCTGATTGCTTGGTGCAAGAGGGAGCTTACCTCATAGTTCGAGATGAAATAATTAGGTCTAATGCACTACTTTATTGGCTTTGAGATCTAGCAAAGAAAAGATGAAATTTTATACCTCAAGGGAAGTACAGTGAGGATATATTGCGCAGGTTTGGCATGATAGATTGCAAATCTATGATTACACCGATGGTTTGCAATTTGAGGAAACTTCATGAGTCAGGATCTTGATCAGATCTAGTAGATCCCACTTTGTATAGACAGCTTATAGGCTCACTAATGTTGATGTATATGTAACTTCGGAATGTACTTTATATATGTATATTGTACTCCTATAGAGATGGTATTATTCCTCTATACGGAAGTGTTTGTATTCCTATAGAGATGGTATTATTCCTCTATACGGAAGTGTCGTCATTTATATTGTAAGTGTCGTAACTTATACTTGATGGGTTATTAGACCACCTTGTTGGGGTCAGCCCTGTATAAGTCATGTGGGTCGAAGGGTTATTAGACCACCCTATTGGGGGTCAGCCATGTGGGTCAAAGGGTTATTAGACCACCCTCTTGGGTGTCAACCCAGTCATCATTATGTTATGTGGTTAAGTTAAGGCTGACCTAGTAAAGGTTATTAGGCAAGTCAAGTCAAGTACAAATAGAGTGCGGGAGGCACTCTATTTGATCATTCTATTCTCACACAGACTCTTTGGAGAATGGCGCACTTGTGGAGGAGGAGAAGCTACTGCTAGGAGATGTCTATCTCTTATGCTTGGGTTGTATCATTGCTCTATCTATCTCTGAGGAAGTTATTGGGGTTTTTTACCTTTATGGTTTTCCCCAAGTAAACTCAGTGTCTATTGTGTGCTTGCATTATTGTGTCCATGATTGATATGCTGTAGATATGATGTACATGTTGTTCTCTCAGTTAAGATCCTAGATTAGATTGAAGTAAATTCTGAAAAACTAACATGGTATCAGAGGTAGCCTGAAAGAAGGCATGGTATGGCATGTATGACACTTATTGCACTTACGATGCTAGGGCTTGATATAGAAAAAACCAGTCATCTTATCACTTTCGCTATAAATCCATTTTGGCAAAGTTTTTGGATCTGAAACTTTTACAGGTCGAACATAAAATCCCCATGTACGTTGTGTCCAAAGGAAAACTTCTAGTTCGTTGTACTTTGTGTTTTATGATCTGTATAATCTAGGGTTTCTACCTCTTCCATATCCGAGTCATAAACAGGTGACCTAGGAAAAAAGGTCATAACTTGGGATAGGAATATCCAAATGAAATTTTGTAAAAAGTGACAGGTAGTGAACGGACTGCACTTTCTCAGGTAACTTTTTCAGAGGCCGAAACTGAACCAGTGACACCGGGCACGCCGTACAAGTTCGCTCTCCTGTTTTATCCCATAAACAGGTCACGTTGCGACACTTGGAATAACTATCTTTCAGAGAATCCAATTGAGGTCAGACCTATGGGGTTGGAAATATGAGAGGTCAAAATACCATAGGTAGAAGTTTCAAACCCTGTGGATCAGAAAGTTCATAGTTACACCAAAAACAATCAGGTACATATTTCAGTCAAAACAGAATTATTTTTGAGCACCTTCATTCATGGCTTCGGGAATTTAAGGTTTCGGAGAAAGATGGAATTTTTGTAATTGGAGACCATGGATGAATGCTACTCATCAAAATTGAAATTTAGAGACCAAGATCATAATTTTTTTTTGGATAGAAGGTCGGGCTTGATCAGACCCTAGTTCGGGACTTTGATCATAAAAGTGGAAAATTAGGGCTTTTGGAAAAATGGGAATTTTTTAAATCTGTGACCGCGGCTGGAAGCTCCTCAAAAAAATAGAAGCTTAGAGCTTTGGATTGAACCTTTTGATTGGGAAGAAGGGTGGGCTTTATCAAACCCTAGTTCGGGGTCATGTCCAGTGAATCTAGAAGTTTCAAAGGAAAAATTGAGGGGTGAAACTTTGTAGTTTTCAAATTCTGAATATACCGGCTTGATCAGCTCATCAAGGCACATCTTTCTATCCTTTCAGAAGTTTGAAATTCAAAGTATGAATTTTTAGGGTTTCTCTGACAAACCCTAATCCAGCTCTAGATCTAGTTCCTACAAATCAAGTGGATTGGGTTAATCCTAGAAGAGAATGGATTGGTCACCTGCATAAGTGAAGAAGTTCCCGTTTCAGAGGGAGATGAGGTTGAGGCCTTACATAAGAAGATTACAAGCAATCTTGAAAGGTATGACTCATTCAGGTATGTTTTGAATTCTATTCATAATTAATTTTATGATATGTTTGTCTTCATATTATTACGGTTAGTACAATCTTGGTTAATTTTAGAGTTGGCGTATCACCTTAATAAAATTATGAATGCATGATATAAGATATTCAATGATTAGGGTTTCTGACACTTATGATTGTACTAATGCATTATGATGTTGTCCACTAACATGAAAGGTACATCAAGAAAGACAAATCATGTTCTAGTTCAAGAACATATGACCATGGTGACATGAAGACAAAGGTTCATCCATTTCCATGGATCACATAGAAGATCTACTTACGAGGTATGTATAACTTGGTTAACCTATGAGATATGTAGGTTACTAGCACAAGTCACTTAAGAGAACAAGAAGACATCATGTGGGTATGTTAGACAATAACCAACTAACATATAATCCATGTATGTTTTTCCTATATCAAGTTAGAATCCTACCTTGTGTAAAGTATACATGGCATGATTAATAATGATTATTCATAGGTTTGAATAATCATGGGTGTATGCATATTATGTTTCTTAACGAGAAGAGTCATGAAAGTATAGGTTTGAGTAATCACGAGTGTAGATATATTATGTTTCTTACTTTAATTTATGATATGACTAACCATAAGAGTCCTTGAATACTAATGCTTATTATTTCTGTTTGAAATGATCATGACTATACATGCTTAAGATTATTGTGTTTTGATAGTATTGAGAATATACTAATAAATGTATGATTATGCATGAGATCTCGAGGATATCACAATAATGATACTTGTAAGCATGCATAGTGATCGAGGATGGATAAAAGTTCAAGGACAGGTAATCCAGGAAGCAAATATCAAGACGGAGCACACTCCAGTAGTTTCTGCAAGGATGCAGATATTTAGAGGGAGTTGACCACTTCTCACAATCGACATCAGAATGGAGTTGCAGAAAGGAAGCAAATACTGAGAGGGAGTCAACCCAACAAAAAAACAAAGATAAGTATTTGAATTATCATTTCTTGCATATTTGATTGTTTAAATAATACTGTTCAATGATGTATATACTGATGTCCCTAGAATTAGGTTGTGTATTATGCATATTAGAATAGTTGCATTGATGAACAGTATACTATTAATTTGCATGTGATGGGAAAGTGGCCTATAGCACTATACAACATTCCATTGCTACTTATCTAGAATGAAACCTCTTTGCTGACATGTTGGGAGTAGTGCAAACTCTTAACAATGTTCTGGTAGAGATTGGAAGGCATCTAGAAAGTTAATGGATATGGATGAATGTTGTATTGAAGCATTGGCTAAAATAATTGCATGACTGTATGACATATTTCCTTATGTGTAAGAATTTGTTCTGAAAAAACTATGAGAAGTTTCTAATCATGCAATTTAACTTATTTTGTAGCAAAGATTGTATACAAGAACCTACAAAAGAAGAATTACAACATTTGTTTCAGCAACAAAGTTATCTATTGAAGATATTGAATATATTGAATTTCCCAGGATTCGGGAAGAATGCCATGATCGAGGAGTACCAGTTGATCATGAAGAATGATGTTTGGGATGCAGTCCCAAGACCTGAAGGGAAGTCTGCTGTGACTTCCAAATGGATCTATAAGATCAAGCATGCTACAAATGGTAGCATGGATAAATACAAAATGAGGTTTGTAGCTCGTGGCTTCTCCCCAAAAAAGGGATTGAGTATGAAGAGACTTCTACACCTATTTCCAGGCACACTTCCATCAAATCAGTACTTGCCCTGGCTGCAGTGATGAAATGCAAGATACACCAGATGGATGTCAATACAACTTTCTTGAATGGTGTAGTCGAAGAGGAAGTGTATGTGGAGCAACCACTTGGTTTTGAGACACATGACGGGAAGTCATATATGTGCAGAACTTGGTATGGTAGGATAGACAGCTTTCTATCCAGTTTGGGCTTTACCAAGAGTAAAGCGGATTCCAACCTTTACTACAAGGTTGAGGAAGGCAATCCAGTGATATTACTTTGGTATGTACATGGCCTGTTTGTTACAGGTGATGATAGATTGATTGCCGACACGAAGAGGAATCTTGTTGCCAAGTTCGAGATGAAGGACTTGGGGATGATGCACTATTTTCTAGGTATGGAGGTGTGGCAGAGTGCAGATGGAATATTCCTTGGACAAGGGAAGTATGCAGTAGAGATCTTGAAAAGGTTCGGGATGATGGACTGCAAGACCATGGCCACACTTATGGCATCGAACCTGAAGCTTCTGTGTGATGCCTCATTTGATCCGGTTGATGTCACTATGTATCGTCATATGATTGGATCCTTGATGTACCTGATGAACACGAGACCAGATATTTTCTTTGTAGTGAACACATTGAGGTAGTTCCTGACGGATCTGAGGAGTGTTCACCTAGTTGCTGTAAGGCATATTCTGAGGTACCTGAAGGGTACAGTTGATTATGGGCTCAAGTATGATGCAAATCAAAATTTTAACCTGCAGGTTTATGTTCGGGAAGGCAGTGCTGCAGATAGAAAGAGCACTTCTGGGTGCTGCTTCAGTATGGGATTAGGTGTGATCTCTTGGTTTAGTAGGAAGCAGTCCTGCGTAGCACTGAGTACAGTTGAAGCATAGTATGTTGCAGCTTGTTCAGCTAGTTGTGTGGCAGTATGGCTTCGAAAGCCACTGTCTGAGTTATTTGATCTCCGCTAGAGGCTACTGGTATCTTTTGTGACAACTAGAGTTGTGTGAAGCTGTTTGAGAATCTGGTGTTCCACGACAGGTCGAAACACATTGAGATCAAATATCACTATATCAGGGACATGGTGTAGAGAGGAGCAGTGAAGATCTTGTATGTTGCGACGGATGAGCAGATTGCAGATGTACTAACAAAGCCACTAGCCAGAGTGAAGTTTGAGTACTTTAGAGAGTTGCTTGGTGTTCTTCAGATTGACGACACTTCGAGGAAGAAGTGATGGACACATTTGCTGAAGCCATTCCAAGCATGTTGGAAGGAGGATCCTTTACATGGCTATGGATGTAAGCGCTGGATGATGAGCATCAAGACGATGCTCCAGTTACTGCTATGGATGCTTGATATGATTAGTTGGATCATTTATGTATGTATGCATCGTGTTGGATGTTGGATATGATCAGTTGGATCATTTATGTATGTATGCATCATGTTGGATGCTAGATATGACCAGTTGGATCATTTATGTATGTATGCATCATGTTGGATGCTGAATATGATCAGTTGGATCATGTGTATGTATTTGTATATGTATCAGGTGGATACATTGTATGATTAGGTAGATCATGTATATTGATATGTATCAGGTATGATCAGGTGGATCATGTATTTGTATATGTATCAGGTGGATACATTGTATGATCAAGTAGATCATGTATGATGATATGTATCAGGAAGATATTGTGTATACATCAGGTGGATGCATTGTATGATCAGGATGATCATGGATGATGAGCTTTAGGATGTTGCTCCAGATGACATGCGTCAGGATGATGCAGTGATGATGATCAGGATGATCATGTGTACATCGGGATGATGTATGATGAGTATCAGGTTGATAATCTGTGGCCATGGATAGTTTGTGTAGATAAGCATATAATAGCGCCCTTGGAGGTTTGCATATTCTCTTGCTAGGTTTTTCCGCTATCATATAATAGCTCCCTGGGCGATCTGGCAAATGCTCTTTCAAGGTTTTGCTTTGGAAGGACATATAATAGTGCCCTGGGAGGTTTGCAGATTCTCTTGCTAGGTTTTTCCGTTGGCATATAATAGCTCCCTAGGAGATCTGGCAAATGCTCTTTCGAGGTTTTGTCCTATGGCATGTAAGTAGACCTAGGAGATCTGGACAGGATGAAAAAGTCCTCAGATGCTCTTTCGAGGCATTTCCATGACCACATGTAATAAGTCCTAGAGATCTGGATAGGATGAAAAAGGCCTCATATGCTCTTTAGGGTTCTTGCTTGACAAGACACTCTTTTAAGGTTTTGTGGTCGGGGTCACATGTAATAAGTCCTGGAGATCTGGACAGGATGAAAAAGGCCTCAGATGCTCTTTAGGGTTCTTACTAGTCAAGAGACTCTTTTAAGATTTTATGACAGTCACATATAATACTAGCCCTGGGAGATCTGACAGGTAGAGCTGTGTGCTCGTAACAGCCTGGGATGCTTTTTCAAGGTTTTGTGATGCACGTAATATGTCCTGAGGATTCCACAGTATGGCCAGTTATGATGAAGACTTGCAGGTGGTGGGCCTACATCCACTATGAAAAATGACTGGCTCTGTAGAACTTCCTATCATGAGTAGATTCAGAGATTGATTGAGATAGCAGTAGTAGTGATGATGATGATGACTCAATGACGATTATCTAGTGACGATGATCCAGAGAAGAAGACTTGTGCTAGAAGACCTGTGTCGAGAAATACCTTCCTAGTTAAGAGGGAGTGTTGATGTATATGTAACTTCGGAATGTATTTCATATATGTATATTGTACTCCTATAGAGATGGTATTATTCCTCTATATGAAAGTGTTTCTATTCCTATAGAGATGTTATTATTCCTCTATACGGAAGTGTCATCATTTATATTGTAAGTGTCGTAACTTATACTTGATGGGTTATTAGACCACTTTGTTGGGTTCATCCCTGTATAAGTCATGTGGGTCAAAGGGTTATTAGACCACCCTATTGGGGGTTGGCCATGTGGGTCAAAGGTTATTAGACCACCCTATTGGGTGTCGGCCTAGTCAGCATTATGTTATGTGGTTAAGTTAAGGCCGACCTAGTAAAGGTTATTAGGCAAGTCAAGTCAAGTATAAATAGAGTGCATGAGGCACTCTATTTGATCATTCTATTCTCACACACACTCTTTGGAGAGTGGTGCACTTGTGGAGGAGGAGAAGCTGCCGTTAGGAGATGTCTATCTCTTATGCTTGGGTTGTATCATTTCTCTATCTATCTCTGAGGAAGTTATTGGGGTTTTTCACCTTTATGGTTTTCCCTAAGTAAACTCTGTGTCTCTTGTGTGATTGCACTATTGTGTCCATGATTGATATGTTGTAGATATGCTATACATGTTGTTCTCTTAGTTAAGATCCTAGATCAGATTGAAGTAAATTCTGAAAAACTAATAGTTAATATACTTGATACATTCGAGGCCTGATATATGTTATGTTGTGATCATTCTGAGACAATTTATGTCTGATCCGAGACACAAACACTGGACAACTACTAAGCATGTGCTTCGGTACCTTCGAGGTACAATTTCATATGGACTTAGATATGCCTCAAGTGGAGGAGTCATGTTACTTGGTTATACAGAATCAGACTATGGAGGAAGCACTATGGACCATAAGAGCACATCTGACTACTGTCATATCCTAGGATCAACTATGATATCTTGGTCTACCAGGAAGTAGGGATTTGTAGTGCAGAGTACTACTGAAGCAGAATACATAGCTTCTAGTGTTGCCTACCGAGAAGTAGTGTGGCTCAAAAATCTATTTGCAGGGTTGTCAGTGAAAAGCTTGAGCCTAAATTTATTAGGTGTGACAATCAGAGTTGGATCAAGCTTTATGAAAACCCTGTGTTTCATGACAAGTCGAAGCACATTGAAATGATGTATCGCTTCATCCAAGGCATGGTCCAGAAAGCTATAATGAAAATTTAGTACATTTCTACTGATTTGAAGATCGCAGATGTGTTAACAAATCCTTTTTCAGTGACGAAGTTTAGGTACTTCAGAGACAAGATTGATATGGCATAGAATTCCTCCCTCGTTGATAGGGAGTGTTAAATATATAGCATCAGGAGACATTCTTTGAATCTTGTGTAGTCAAGATTGATCCTCTCATATAGAGGTGAGCACTTTGATTTCCTTTCGTGTAAAGGTTATTCCTCCTGTATAGAGGTAATTGGTCAAAGTAATGATTTTGTAAATTATTGTTGGACAAGGCTCTGAACTTGTGTGCACCAAATCATGATTATCATGTGAACTTTCCATATAAAGGGATCCATGAGATGGACCTCCCGTATAGAGGTGGAACTTCCATATAAAGGCCATGATTTACTTGTTAAAAGCATTTAATGTTGTGTGATATATTATTAACCATGATCACCAGATTTCTATTATGTATCCTTTAGAGATTGATCACCTCTAAAGTGAATTACTTTAGCATATGATCATTTGGTCCAGAATAATATAATATGATCATAGCATCGGATAATTATTCTTAGTATAATGTAATGTGATGGATAATTAAAGTTAGCACATATTTCCCATGCAATAAAAGATAAATAAATAAAATATCAAGCATAGAGATCAAAAGAATTCGAAATTTCCCATGGAGACACTTCAGCTAATTAAAGAGGACTCGAATGATTAAAGTTTCAGTTATAAAGCTTTGGTTATAAAGCTTCAATTAAGTATCAATGCTTCAGTTAAAGATATGTCTTAGTTAACTAAAGAACTCACAGTAGTCACTTCAAGTAAATCAATCAGCATGATTTCAGTTAACTAAGTGTTAAATAAAAGGGACTAGTTAACTAAAGTATTTTCACTTTAGTTAAACTAAAAGATGACACTTCATTTAAAGAGAGTTAACTAAATGAAAACAAATAAGATCTAGTTAAATAAGTGTTATTGCATGACGACACTTATGTTAAAATAAAATATGACACGTGAGTTGTGACACTTGCATGTCGACACTTAAGTTATCCACCTAACTAAGTGGGAAAAATTTCAGTTAAGAGGCGAGTTCATCCTAAGTGAAAGCTTAGTGAGATGGCGCACTACTTGAGAATTGGGGCGCACCACTCCATGCAAGATTAATACATCCAGTTTGAGGGAGATTTTATCCTAAAGTTGGAAATTAAAAACCGAAGAGAAGAATGTATAAATATGATATACATGATTGTTGAATCGAGTGTGAAGTGAATCCTCGTCTCCATTAAAGGCAAGGTGCTTCTCTTTCTGTAGGGTATTGATCATGCTTGTTATTGTTGTGATGGGCACACATCCAATTAATCTCTCTTCTCTATTGCTTCCGTATATTCACCAAGACATTCAATGATCTCTTATATTCTGAATAAATTTGCTATGTTGTAAAAGAAAGCATTCTCTGCTATCCATTATATTATACTAAGAATAATTACTAGGGTTTTTTTTCTTGTAATTTTGAGGATTTTCCCCAAGGTATATCTTGCCTTATGGGTGTATGAATTTCATGGATTAAATTGTCTCAATGCTTCAAGTCTCTGCATATAAAAGATTTAAAGATCAAATCTCAACCAAATTTCAACAGGGTATTAGAGCTTAGGGCGTGAAGGAACTCATTTTTTCATTCCAGCTAGAGCCTTCATATATCTTGAGAAGTTAAGCACAATATTTGAAGACTATGGAATCAGTCTCAGTACGACCGGAAGACCATATTGAGGGCACCTCAAACTTAAATACTTGTAAGGATAGGATTCTCAACATCCTATAGGAACATGACTTCGATGGATATGTATCCACTATGGTGGAGGAGCCTACATATAATGTAGGGTGCATCAACTTCAAGAAGAGTCAAGCTAAGGATAAACAGATCATCTATGATTCAGTAAAACATAACTTGATGCCTTTGATCACATCGTTGAAGACCACGAAAGAATGTTATGATACATTGACGAATGTATATGAGAAGAAGGTCACAAGTCAAAATAGGGCATTGAAGAATAATATTTGGAACTTAAAGATGGAGATGGATGAGACAGTGGCCTCATTCTTCTCCAAGATATCTCAGTTAAGAGATTAGCTTGCTAGTATTGGAGTAGTGGTGGATGAATATGATCTTATCCAAAACCCTATTAGTGGTCTCCCATCCTCATGGGAGACATTCTTCGCTGCGGTAAATGGCCGAGAGGTAAAACCTAACTTCAAAAGTTTGGTGCATCCAAACATATGAATGGTTACAAGATTACCATCACCAATCTAAAAGATAAATAATTCACATGCATGGTAGAGTTGGGGGACAACTCAACTTATTTGATCCAAGGAGTTGGATCCACGTCATTCCAACTGAGCACCGGTGTTATTATACATGTGGAGGAAGTTCTATATGTTCTAGGATTTTAGAAGAACCTCCTCTCAATTTTGGTTCGTGAAGACAAAGGCTTTGAGTTATCTTCAAGGATAACAAAGCACTTTTATGGCCGAAGAAAAAAATCCTAGAATCTACTACTGTGATTGGAGTTCGACAAGGAGTACTCTACAAGGTACCCGAGAAGTACAATCAATCTATGATTCACCACACTATCAGTCCATGTGAGATATGGCACCGAACGCTTGGACACCTACACTACAAATTGTTACCAGGACTTCAAAAGATGGTAAAAGGTATGCCCATATTTGATTTTGAGCATGATAGTGTATGTCGGGGTTTTGCACTTGGGAAGAATGTTAAAAAACATTTTCTAGCATTTCTACTAGATTTAAAGGGATTTTAGATTTAATACATTCTGATGTATGTGGTCCCATGTCCTCCCCCTCCCTGAGTGGCTTCTTATATTATGTACTTTTCATAGATGATTTTTCTAGGAATTCATGGATTTATTTCATGAAGGATAAATTTGAAACTCTTAGCAAATTTAAAGATTTTAAATCCCTAGTTGAAAATTAGAAAGTAAATCACATCTGTGCATTAAGATATGATAATGGAGGTGAATTTGATTCACATGCATTTAATGAGCTATGTGGTGATGCAGGAATATATAGTCAGTTAATAGTAACATAAAACCCTCATCAAAATGGGGTTGCCGAAAGAAAGAATAGAACCATATGTGAGGATGCAAAAGCCATGATGCATGATCACGATATCTCTACCTCATTATGGGCAGAAGCCACCCATACAACAATGTACATCTAGAATAGAAGCTTGCATGCCATTCTAGATGAGAAGGAACCAGGAGAAGTGTTTACCGGTGAGAATCCAGACTTCTCACACTCGAGGATCTCCAGGAGCCCCGTATACATTCATGTACCTAAAGAAAAGAGAACAAAGATGGAGCCTTCTGGAAAGAAAGACACCTTTGTGGGTTATAGCAATTCATCCAAAGCATATTGAATATATCTATCTAGTGAGAGACACATTGAAGTTATCCAAGATGTTAAATTCCATGAGGAAGCTGCTTTCAAAAGATCGAAAGAGATTCAATGTGATTCAAAGATGGAGGATCCCGAGTTCGATTCTCCCCCTTCAGAATTAGAGAGGGAGAAACCAAAAGATTTCTCAGATTCACAAGCTCTTGAAGAACTAGTCGAACTGCTTGAGAGGTCACTTGACAAACCTCCCACTAAAATAATATATTCTTGGTGCCAAGCCATCTTACAAAATGCAGAGAAACATGGACACCAGTAGGCTCATCCAGAGAGCGCAAGCAACCTGATAGATGTTCAGGGTATGTTGCACTAATGAGTCACATCAGTGATTCAGAACCATCCTCATATCAAGAACCTGCAAAGAATAAATTTTGGAAAGATGCAATGACAGAAGAGTATAAATCTATAATGAAGAATGATGTTTGGGAGGTTGTTCCCAAACATGATGGGAAGTGCATTATGACTTCCAGATGGATTTACAAGGTAAAGCATGTTGTGGATGGTAGCATTGATAAGTATAAATCCAAATTCGTTGCCATAGGTTCCTCTATATTGGAGAAAACTCACTATGGATTGGGAATACCACAACAGACAGATGACTACTAGAAATCTACTCAATTCTCAAAGCAATGCTATTATAAATGACAATGTTAAAATAATGGAGAAATGTAACCAACCTTGATCCAATGTTTGATGTAGATCCCCGTTGGAGCTTTCAATCTGTGCACATCCAAGCACTTGTAATCTACAAATTAGTCTTGACAACCAATATCTAACAAGTACATGTGACATATAAATGACATTAACATTATCAATAACAATGGTCCATAATTCATAAGCAAATGTAACCCAATGTATAATAAATGACATTCACACCATGAATGGACGAGAATATGAGTATTTCTATTAATGAACAAGAAGAAGTACAAAGAGATACAACCTCTCGCCGACAACCAATCTGAACCAACATCTAGATCAATCCACTTGTGCCTCCACCACTTCAATTCTCCATGAATGGCAAACTCAAACTAGAAAGGAGTTTGGAAGGTGAACATAACTGGTTCACACTACAAGGATCAATGAGTGTAGACTTAAGATAGGGAAAAAATCCACTAGAGTTACTTTACTATTCTCTTCTTCCTCCCGTCCATAAGCCATATGTGCTCAATATATAGTCCTCTCAAAGGTAGGTGAAAGGACACATCGAGGTGTTACTCGGGAAGATGGAGAGCCAAAGGTCACCCAATGACCACTTTTTGTGAGTAAAAAGTGATAAAATAGTTGTTTTTAACATTTTACTTGATACCCGTGGGCTATAGGGATGCAACTCGCAGGTACGCATGCTATAGTGATGCAACATGCGGGTAGGAATAAAAATAGGGAAAACTGGTATCACTAAAGGATAAAAATGGATCTAAGTCACTGAAATGGATCCTACAAGCCAAAGAATGCTGATGCTCACACGGTGTAAGATTTCTGTGTGTTAGATGCCCCCTAATGTGTGAGGTTAGAGACTGAAATGTGTTGCGATGCCGGAAATACATTATAAAACTCAAAAGTGGAGTGATGGAGACACAAGTGGAAAGAATAGCTCACTCGCCATAATACAATAATATCTCTGAATACATGTCGGTAGTGTACAACAATCTGATACAATGGCCATGAATAGGCAGTACATAATGGATACATGTCATAAGTGATGATAGCCATGATCCCTCTACAGTAAGATATTGTCTTCTACTGAAAAGAAGACAACTGGTGCAAACTGGAGGTACAAACTGTTGAAATCTGAGAGGTGATATCTTAGATGTAAAGCCAAAGTCATATGTAGCATACTGAATGCCACAATCGCCTGGGGTCTTCTACACAAGTCTTTGACGGTGCAAGTCCCATCAAGTGAATAAAGGAGTTGGGGTCAAACCTGATGAGACATCATTTGATTACCGGTCATTGATGTATACCGTTAACAGACACGAGATGACCCACCAATAATGAAAATTGGCATCAAGGCACAAAGCACAATCATCAGAGTGTGAATATATGGGCTGAAGTCGAACACTTAGATGAATCCATCGATCAGGGGACATTGATGTATTCCCAAAATTGTCGATGGCGAGAGAACCTGCCACTAATGACTACACGCCTCAAGGTACTCAACCGAACTCTAATCCTCAAGTCCCGGAATAAATGAGTTGAATTCGACGGAACGAGACTCACTGGAAGGAGGGCATTAAGGCATCCCCCATCAACCAGCACGAGGTACCAGCAATGCTGAAAGATTTGGAAGATCTCAGGTGAAACGGACTGACTCAATAAGGATGGCCGACATGCAATAGTCAAGATATCTGAGTAGTGGCCGACACTGGTTTCAAGACTTCCTTTGAACAAAAGCATGAGCAGATGGATAGACTCAGGCAGCATAGACTTGACATAAACTGTGCAATGCAAGAGGCATTACAGAGGACTCTATAGTGACTGGAAGCTTAACCAATCGATGGAGAAAATTGAGAAACAAGTACAACTCCTAAGGCCCAACTATAGTCCTGACTCATAATGTATGGAGTGAATGATCTGTTCAAAGGCGACACAACAATTGCCAACAAGAAATAGTGACCATAATACCGTCCGGCTTTTTGGAATATTTGATTTTTTTTGTCTTTTTCATATTTGGGAAAATCTTGAAAAAGAATAAAATTGCTTATAGTACAACAAGTGAGGGAACGAGTGTCAAATAGCTAGCAGACTAGTCCCAAGCAGTGGAACATACCTATGCTCAATGCAAGGAAGTGCGTGCAGGATGTGGACACTCGGGCGTGTGTTTCCCTCAGGGTCAAAAGGTCATCAAATTGTGAAGGGCAAATATATAAGCTCTACAGGGCTCGACAGGGAAAAGCGCTCAGGAAACAGGCTAATAACTGAGTAAGCGAGAGCCGGCACAAGGCTCAAGCAACAAGCAGGATGATGCAATGCAATCACAACATGATATAACTAAGGGGAGTCCTTAAGGGAGATGGCCAGCATAAGACAAAGTAGAGTATGAGTCTTTATCGCAATGTCATGGCATAACTACGAAGGACTCCCAATCCTTAGGACAAACAACGGCATGGGCACCAAAATGCATAACAAGGTTCTAACTAGGGTACCCATGTTCGGGAAAGCCTTACCGCCACATAACGACACTTCTATAATAGTGTGAAGGTTCTGTGCCAGTCACGAAGCGGGGTCGCACCTAGGGTTTATGAAAAATGGTCAAAGGTCAAATGCATAATGCATGTGAAAATGGCATCTAACCTACATGCCAGGTGTGAAATGTACCTGCCATAGGTGTGAAATGGTTCAGAACAACTCTCGCCGAGGAAATCTACTGAAAAAACACTACTCCATGATACAATATTAGTTCATAACAGCTCAAAATGGGAAAAACTATAGAAAAATGGGTCTAGAAAATTATAAATAGTAATAAAATTTGTAATTTTCAATTCATTTGCACTATTCACCATTTTGGAGTTTAGTGGTAAGTTTGTACTTGAAACTTCAAGCATCGATCGTGGGAGCTATGAGCAACCGTTGATCGAATCGTCTGAAGTAGGTTAGTGGTCACTGCCATACCTTTCATTTAAGTGCTTTTATTTCGGTTTTGGTCGGTGGAATTTTTTGTTTGGCCAAGCCATAAATGGCTTCGGTGCCACTCATGGGCTATAAGTATGCGGGTCGCGGGTATGGCATAAAACACATAGTCAAAAAACTGACTGCCCGCATCTACCCGCTACTATCTACAATCTAGCCTGCGGGTACAGCCGTGAAGAAGTTTTTAAACATGAAATTGACTAAAAATTTCTTTCTTTGCACTCCAGGATAGTTCTAAAGTGAAGGGAAAGAGAGCATGACCTGGTAGATGAGGCCGTGCGCAACGATTTGCAAGCACAACAAGCATTGCAAGCATATGGCTTATATAAATACTGGAGTCTCGAGGGCTTAAGGGCCCAAAACCTACTACTCCATCATTTGATCAACTACTGGGATGTGGATGCTCAACACTTCATCCTCAATGGGAAAACACTAACACTAGAAGTGGAGGATATCTACTTCATTACCAGTTTGTCCCGTAGAGGGGAGGTGGCTAGTCTTCGGTCACGGACCGTGGGTGGTGGGATCACTATGCAAGACTACATAGTATGTTATTGTCCCGCCAACACACGACCAGTGGGAAGTCAAGTGCCAGTCAACCTCATAACAGATATGAGTACAAGGATCATAGTGCCTACTCTGGTATGGATCACAGGATCCAAAGCACTACATCAGGCATCCAGACCGATGATGTTCTAAGCATCACAATGCTTGCAGCCTATTGTATTCGACTGGTGTACTACTCTACTGGTGTCTATGAAGACACAACTAATGGAATGCAAAGAGGGTAAGGCCAAAAACTTTGGGTATGGTAGAATCGTCTGCAGTTTCTTCTTTGAGAGACTAGTTTTGAGACTTAGCCCGAGGGTGGATGTCTCTCCTCACAGTCTCCGAGATCCAGCCCTGACTTGGTGGGATGAGATACTGAAACGACAGGGTAATGGCCATCTGGCGTCACCATATACCGAGGAGTTCTTCCGTTGGTGGAACTAGCAGGTGATCACGATAGAGGACTATCCCTATGCGGGGATAGACTTCAGATAGGACCATGACATGCCGCTCCCACCAGGCGCAGCCTTCGGAGACATTGGTGAGTACTCTTTTGGTTTTGTGTTTTTAAATTTTTATTAATTTTTTTATTATAGTTGAAATGCAAAAAATATTTTTGGTGGTAATGTCATGTGCTAATGGGTGACTGTTTTGTCACAGAAAAATGCCTAGTGAGATCAGAGGGCTTCCCAAGACATGGTTGTCGGGGTAGAGATGAGGTGGCAACAGATGTCACAGCAGGGCACACACTCCAGAAGTTGCGGCGCAACATATCACGGATGTTTGCTTGAGTTCCACTGATAGAGGTGGCCCGACTACCTGAGGTCATGCAGTGCCAGGTAGTGGGTGTTCCCGAGGAGTGGGTGCGGTTGCTGCAGCGGATGGCCAATGCAACACAGTACTAATATGAGACACATCCCGTCGAGGCGGCAGTTAGACCTCCTTGGAGGGAGTAGATATCCGAGGGTCTCATCATTTTTGTATCGATATGTATATTTTTGAGGGCTACGGGCTCCAGTTTTGTATGACACTACAATTTTGGTCATATTTAGATATATATACAGCTTTGGTTCTCGGTTCTACTACATGTGTGTATGTACAAATGTATGAATGTCTTTGTATTTATGTGCTCATGATGAATGTGACAAATGCCAATCTAATACATAGTTAGCGTATGCATTAGATATATAATTATGACTTCTCAGAATATGAATATATGTAATGGAAACAAAATGTCTCTCCAAGAGTCGTACGTTAAGGAATATCCGTAGTAATGTAGGGTCTCATACACGGTATTGCCCATTCAGCTGAGACACAACTAGTTGTGAATCCAGGCAGACTTCTAAATACTGGATGTCATGTGAAATGGCATCCCGAAGTAGCTCAACAATGACACTATACTCAGCCACATTGTTAGATGTAGGACCGAGACAAGCACCTCCTAAGGACACAACTAGGTGGTCAGGTGAGAAGATAACCCAGGAAGCAGAAGCAAGCTGCTGTGTATGTTGGCTAGCACTATCCGCGAAACCTAAGAATGTAGGACATCCCATTGACATCTTTCAATCAAATAGAGGCTAACCAGCAGACCTAACAACCAAAAGGAAATCTAAACTATGTACAAAAAAACTATACAATAGTGTACAAAAGTATCAGCCCAAACCAAAGGTTAAAGCGTAATACCGCTTGAGGTAGAGCCCATTTCTAGGCTCCTTCAAGACAGTCCCCTCATAGTCCTCTAACTCATAAGCTCCTTTTTCAAGGACATGCCTCACAATGTAAGGACCATGCCACATGGGATTGAACTTGCTTGCCCCCAGGGGTTCTTTAGCTTGGTCATACAAGAGTACCAAGTCACCTTCAACATATTGTTGGGTACGGATAGACCTATCATATTGAACTTTGACACGATGCTTGTTAACATCAATGGCCACAACGGCGTCTTGACGGTGATCGTCAAGTTGCTCGAGGTGTATTAAACGTTGCTCAATCTCCATCGTATCAGGGAGGAGCTCTATGGCTAGCTTGAGCGAAGGGATCTCGCATTCAATCAGTAAAAGTGACTCCACACCATGAACTAACTAGAACAGTGAGAACATGCTGGCAGTCTTAACTATGGTTTGATATGCCCACAAAGCAGGATACAACATGATATGCCAATTGGTCTTGCTTTGTTGGATGGTACGTTGGAGAATGGTCTTCAAAGACTTATTTACTGTTTCAACTTGACCATTCGCTTGAGGATAGTAGGAAGACGAGTGTTCCTGATGAAACCCAAGGTTGAGAGACAAATCCTCCATCATCTTATTTTGAAAGTGACTGCCATGGTTAGTGACAATCTCTTTCGGTATACTGAACCGAGTGATAATCTGATTGAACACGAAAAGCGCTGCAGTAGCACCATCGACTTTAACGGTAGGCATGGCCTCAGCCCACTTGGAAAAATAATCCACGGCCACGATAATATGGTGATGCCCCCCAGCTGAAGCTAGTTTGCAATCCATGAAATATACCCCCCACTTGGTGAAGGGACTGACAGTGACGACTCGATGGAGGGGCGCTAGATGCGAGTGTATGTTCTGAGAAAACACCTGGCAAGGGTGACATCTCTTCACAACGTTAATACAATCTTTAAAGATAGTAGGCCAAAAATAACCCTCTCGCATAATACGCTGGGCTATAGCAAGCTCGGATAAGTGACCGCCACACACCCCTGCATGGAAATCATTAAGTACCCATTCTACTTCTTCATGAGTCAAGCAAGGACGGAGAATGGAATCCTTTCCTCAGTGATACAAAGTGTCACCGATGATAGTATAATCTTTAGCGTTATGTTTCACACATCGTTGCTTATCTCGTGAATAATGCGGACGAAACTTCAAAGTTTGGAGATACACAATGATATCCCCATACCAAGGGTCCTCGGTTGAGATGAGAAATAAGTGTTCATACACAAAGGAATCTTCATGAATGACATACTCATCAAGCCGTGAAAGGTCTGACATAAGCTTAGCGAACACCAATGATTTCATCGATTTTGCAGAAGCAAACTCGATATCAAATTCCTAAAGGATCACAATCCATTTATTATACTTACCCCCAATAAGGCGTCGTGATAGCACAAACTGAAACGGATTGATGTGAGCTAAAACAGTGGTTGTTCGAAGCAAAATGTAATGTCGTAACCACTGGACTGCGTGAACAGTCGCAAGTGCCAGCTTTTCTACATGGGTGTACCTTAGTTCAGCATCTATTAAATTTTGACTAAGATAATAGATAACGTGCTCAACAAGTGCATCATCTATCTGAACCAAGACCATGCCAATAGTCTCTTGAGACGCGGCCACATAAAGAATGAAATCTCATGTAAAGTTCGGCGGACTAAGCATAGGGGCCGATACCAAATCTTTCTTAATGGCATCGAAAGATTGTTGGGCTTGCTCATCCCAAATAAAAGGTGGGTCTTTCTTCAATAGGCATGCGAAACCTTTAGTAATACTGACATAGTTAGCTATAAACCGACGCAGAAAAGTATCTCTCCCTTGGAGGTTCTGAAGTTGAAACAAATTACACGGAGGAGGCAACTGAAGTATTGCCTCAACTTTGAGAGGATCAACTCTGATACCCTCCTTCGAAACTATGAATCCTATAAGACGACCAGTCCTAACAGCGAAGATGCATTTCTTTGGACTCAATCGAATTTTGTAGTGAATACATTGTTCAAGAATCATGCGGAGGTGCTTGGGGTGGTCCACTCTCTTGCGAGAATAGCCAGCAAGATCATCCAAGAAAACTTCCATAATCATCTTAATCTCGTGAAAGGCATAGGTCATGGCTCGCTGAAAAGTAGCTCCGGCATTTTTGAGGCCGAAGGGAATTTTCCTGTATGCAAAAGTTCCCCATGGACAAATAAATGTTGTTTTATGTTGGTCCAAGGGTTTGATTTGAATCTAATTTTAACCCGAGAATCCATCCATGAATGAAAAAATCTCACTTCCCACACAAGCATCCAATATTTGATCAATGAATGGTGTGGGGAAATTGTCTTTTGGACATGCATAGTTCAAATCTCTGAAATCAGTGCATACACGGATCGTTCCTTGCTTCTTATCCACAGGAACGTGGTTTGACACCCATTCGGTAAGGGGAACAGGGTAGATGAAACCAGCTTTGACCAGTTTCTCCACCTCTGCCTTAATAGCAGCTCCCTTCCTAGGGTTCATAGCACGTAAGCGTTGTCGAACCAGTTTAGCATCAGGATATGTTTTAATCTCATGTTCAACAATACAGGGGTCTATTCCTGGAATCTCCTCATATGACCAGGCGAAAGCTTCTCGGAGTTCGGTAAACAAATCAGTGTAAATAGAAATCTCCTCAGGAGTGCAATCGGCATCGACATAAACGTTCTCAATCTTTCCAGGAGTTCAGGAGATGTTGATCAAAGTGGTCGGGGAAATACTGGCCATATTCCCCTCCAAGAAAACATCATGCGACTCTAAAAGAGCCACAGGGTGACCAGCCATCTCAGCTAGAGTCATCCTAAACTCCTCTTGCTCAACGAGCTCGATGTTGGGAAGGAAATAAGAGCGATGGTGCATATCTTCCCAAGGCCTCTCACTACCACACATGGCTTCGAGGATAGCTTCATCCGATGGCAAAGTATCATCAAGGAAATCGTGAGAGCAAGCTGAGTTAGCTACCCAAACTGGCAGCGTAACGGGATCTTCTTCAACTGTCTGGGAAGAAGAGAGATCTGGATCTGTAGTGGTTTGTTGGATGTGATCGTAAGTGAGCTCCGCTACAGATAAAGGCATAGATATCCAGATGTGCACAATATCTCCAGACATAGAATCCACGAATGGAAAAATCCATGGATCACCACAATAGGAAGTTTTGAATGGCATACTATTCGAAGGAGGAGGCGCACTATCGAAAATGGTTCCAATAAAATTCACAGGTGCAGAATGGTTAAAAGTTCCCATTAATGAGGGGTACATTCCAACACCTATGCCCTAGTTTTTGACTGAGAATCAGAAACTTGCGGGACTACAGATCCCATGGATGCTATGGAAGGAGTGCCAACATAATTCAGCTGATCGATCATCAAAATCTTGCCTTCATGGGGAAAGCAAATAACTTGAAACACATTAGACGTGACAGCCTTCATAGCGTACATCTAGTTCCAACCCAGTAAAAGGTTGTAGTTGATGGGAGCATCAACCACTTCGACTTCAATAGGCACAGACTTACCTCCCAAGGAGACAACAAGGGAAGGGATAATTCCATGCAGCATAAAAGACCTACCGTCGAATGTAGTGAGCGTAGTTCTAGACGAAAGTAGAGGAGGAGAGCCAAGAGCTTTCCAACAAGTCAACGACATTATTGACGCGGAAGCACCTTCATCAACCATAGTACATTTGACGAAGATTTTAAGGAAAACCACCTAGATTTGAAAAGCCACATGGTAAGGTAAGCGAGGCTGGACATCAGTAGTGTCGAACTTGATAACACTAGTACTTCCCCCATCCTGAACTCCTAATGCACTCAAAAGGGCATGCTTCTGAGAAGGACAGGCTTGCAAAACCTCAAGAGCCAACATGGCAGATGGAGTTTGGCCCAAATCTTCTGCGATGGAATAGTTCTGGGTGGCTCGAGCATTAGGATTATGCATGGAGCGCTTAAGAACACCTTTTGGTATCTGCGGCATAATGGAAGGCTTCTCGATATGAAAGGAATTATCAGGAGGAGGGGGAGGCTCATTCCCCAAATTTGGTTGTGGTGCACCATAATCACGTTGACGAGTAGCAACACAAACCTCTGACTGAACCATATTCACACATCCATAACCACTAGTATTGGAAGAAGACGTTGCCATTTCATTAGTACCATAACCAGTGGTGGGAGCATGTGAAGCCATGTCTTGGTGATGAGGTAGGGGATCCTTCAACACAGCTGGGCTCTGTGCCAAATGCTTCGATGCTTCTTCAATTCAAGGACATAAGTGAGTAAGATGATCCTCCCTACAAATCTTGTAAGGGAATTTCACCTTATGCCTAGGTTTACGATCCTCGCCAGCATTACCACCTTCTCAAGGAGGGTTGGAATTCTCTTTACGAGGAGTATTATGATTGCTATTATTATTACTTCCATTGTTTCCACCCCTACGATTATTTCTCCCCTTTTTCTTACCATCAAGTTGCTAGTTACCCGACAGTTTCTTTGATTGCACATTGTGTACATCAGATGACGGAGTGGAAGTGGACAAGGTGTGAACCTCTCTAGGAGCAGACTGGTTTAGCGACAAATTTTGCATTTGATTAGCTACCAAGTTTATAGGGCAAGTGCATGCGGACCCCACGATGCCATCGGCATGTGGTCCAGGAACTGACGTGGGCTCATGTCTTATTCTCAGTGCATCAGGAATAATGTCATACAAAATGCCAGACTGAGAATAAAGAAGATCTAGCTACTGTACTTTCAAGATAGCTTGTTCCTCAGTCACAATGCCGGACATCGAAACATCCTTAGCAATGTATGGGAGTAAATACTTAAGGAACCATTCCAACAGGAACTCTGGAGGAATGTTGGCTTTCACTAATCTCTTCCGTCGACGCCACTCTTGAATGTGGTCAGAAATATGTGTGGCCTTATTCTAACAGAAGGTGGAAAACAACTCAGTACCAATATCATAACGAACCGGCAACTAGAAATGGTCTAATAAAACCAAAGCAATCTCGTTGAATCCCCTATAGGTGTTTCCAGACAACTACACATACCACTTCACGGATACCCCCATGAGGGTGCATAGAAATAGTCATAACCGAATGGAATCATGATTCAAAGATTTGGAGGAGCACCAAAGGTGAAATGTCGTGACATGATCTCCCGGGTCCTCACCACCTTTCCCTTCAAACTTTGGAATGTCCGAAGGGAGCTTGGTAGGGACCAAGGGCCAAGTAGGGTCGTGACACATCGGATCATTCGTGAGCTTCGAAATATCTGGGAGATTCAAGCGTGTAAGGAACGGGAGCTGCGGTTGGAAAGCTTGACTATAAGCTCCCATAAAAGGTTGGTTAAATGGAATGGTGTTGTAAGATGGACCAAAAGCTTGACCATGAGGATTAAACTATTGATACTGAGGACCTGACGGCCTGTAAGCTTTCCCATGGCCATAAGATGGATAACCTCCCCCTGCCTGACCCATTTGAGAGTAAGCAGGTATATGCACGTTTTGAGCACCATATTGGGGTGGTGGGTGATACTGGTGGCCAGCACCGACTGTGTTTTAGTAAGGGTTGCCACCATGAGTATGGGGCATGTATGTACTATTCATAGTGGGAACCATGTTGTATTAACCGTAATGGTATGGTATGTTCCCACCCCCAATATTAGGATTAGTTTGAGTAGTCGTGTGATGACCACAAGCATGAGAAGTATTCCCAGCTCCAATATGGGCGTGACTAGTAGCAGGGTTGGTGGTGTGATGTCTATGTGGATAGGAAATATTCCCATTCCCTACATTAGCATTACTAGTGGCGGTAGTGGACGCAAAAGCATGCGGTATGTGTCTACCCCTGTGGTTGGGAGGAATGGTATCATGTGCAAAAGTAGTCCTGGGTTGACGAGTAGCAACATGTGTATTAGGTGGTGGATGGCGAGTCGTGTTTCGAACAACATTCCGACTAGGTTGGGTATTCCTAGGAGGTGGTCGTGTTCCAACATTAGCATGGTTAGGAATTTGACCAGTCCCCATACTATGTGAGTGGGTGGACAACGTAGTGCCCCTAGCTAGGGCAGCGCCCCCAGTGGGTATAGTATGGCTAACACTTTGACTAGTGCCAGCATGAGTACCAACCATAGTGGAAGGTTCAACAGTAGTGTGACTAGGCATACCAAAAGAGAGTGCGGTGAGGTTGATAGTAGGGCCAGTATCATCATGAGTCTCAGGTCTCTCATATCTATAATCGCGTGGAAATGAAGGAACAAAAGGCTTGTTCTGTTCTTCCTCCTCGGGTAAGTCAGGCATTCCGTAAAGATAGTTATCAGGACTCGAAGGATCAAATGGATCCCGGTCAATTGGATTAGGCCAAATAGAACCAGGTTGAGTCTCAGGTGGATCACCTCCCCAATCCTCGCAAGGAGTATGGGGATTAGAAGTATGTGCAACTCTACCCGAAGGAGTAGAAGGGTCTTGCCCAATATTAGGATGTGAAGTCATGTAGTCCTCAACGTAAGTCACGTAAGAATCCGAAGACTCAGAGGGAGCCCTCCAACGTCCTCTAGCAATACAACATGTAACCTCAAGTGGCTTTAAACCAGCCATACAACGGGACCAACAAAGAGTAGGTCTCCACGCCACGTTCTCTCTGGAGAGAGACATAGTGTTTCCTAAAGGCCAACTATCGATAAAAAACAGTAAATAAAAAACACACACATAGAGAAACTACATCCAAGAGCAGTCAAACAGAGTGGCTAAATGAGCTCCCGACACTAGAGTTGGTATGTCTCTCCTAGGAGAGGCTTGAGACTCCCAAACTATAGTCAGAGGTAATAGAATCAGTTATAGAGACACCCAAGCTTCACTGTGTCAATAGGGTCAAGTCCACTGCATGAACACAACTGTGTTGTCCAATCCCTATCTGACTCAGGACACAAACAACATAACCACTGCAAGTACCCTGTGCGGTACCTAGGTAAGGAAACTATGTTCACCGCAATATAACCAATGCTCAGGGGGACAGTCGTAGGTGGGATCCGTTGTATGGGCAGGGTAGCTAAGCCCAAAGCACAAGAGGACGAACCTCCGGTACCCCCAGATACAAACATATCCTAGATATATTTCCCACATTTAGCCAGTATCAGAGGGACATCTCCTCAACCAACCTCCCGTGACCTCATGCTTAACTCTGGATAGAGTAGATCTTCCTGAGAACACCGATCTATACCATGGATTCCTCCACTCCCTGGTCAGAGACCTAATGTTTCATCCAGTAGTCTTGGATTGTTAACTCACAATGATCTATTCCAAGACTCTAAACCTATGCTAGTTGGTGTACCCTATAAATAAAATCAGTCTAATCAATTTTTTGATTAAGCGTTAATTTTAGTGGCTGTGATTACTCAATGGATATGGTCATGAAACTAGTGATGTGTATACTCAATAGTATGCAACATCGTCCAATCCTAGACTCATCTATCCAATAAAACAATGTCACTAATATGCAAAATCAACCAACAATTCCGAAAAAAATATGCAAACTTTTATCTTTTCAATGCATAAGTAGAACTTAAAATGAAGGCAACAAGCACTCAATGCAAAATGCAGTACATGGAAATAAAATATTTTTGTATTTTCTCTTATAAACAAAAAGGAAAATGCAAAAAAATAAATGAATATTTTTGTATTTTTTCAATATATATGGAATGAAAAAATGCAAGCAAAATCCTACTATTCAGTCACTGAAGTGCCGAGAAGATCACTAAGACAACCCATCAGATCCTAAACAACAAGACTTAGCCAAAGAAATGAGCTTAATAGGAAAAAACCAAGAGGTTAAAACCAAAGATTGGTAAAAAACCAAGAAGGCTCAACCAAGACAAACGAAGAGATCTCGTCACAACCAAGGCATGAAACAGTGAAGAAAGAGGCCAATAAAGACTCATGAATCAACCAAACTCACCCAGCAACAACTAATAGCCATAAACCAACAAAAGTCGGAGTTACACGCTACTGTTGAAGGAAATCCTGCAGGTACCCACGAGCAGTAGAGTAAACAAAGGCGGGTAGACGCGGGCAGAGCGAAGCTAGCCCACGGGTGAGGAAAGGCAAATGGTTAAACAAAGAGTCCAAAGGCTCAGAAAAAGCAATTTTTCTACAGTGTATCTTAACGACCAATCAGTGACATAGAGCTTCGATAAGCAGCAACTCTAAATATGGACTAATGCTCAAAAAATTTCCCAAACATGGATGTTTTCCCCAGTGTTGTCGCCATTTCTTTATTGGAGAAAACTCACTATGGCTTGGGAATACCACAACAGATAGATGACTACCATAAATCTACTCAATTCTCAAAGCAATGCTATTATAAATGACAAAGTTAAAATAATGGAGAAATGTAACCAACCTCGATCCAACATTTGATGTAGATCCCCATTGGAGATTTCAATCCGCGCACATCCAAGCACTTGTAATCTGCAAATTAGTCTTGACAACCAATATCTAATAAGTACATGTGATATATAAATGACATTAACATTATCAATAACAATGGTCCATAATATCATAAGCAAATGTAATCCAATGTATAATAAATGACATTCACACCATGAATGGATGAGAATATGAGTATTTCTATTAATGAACAAGAAGAAGTACAAAGAGATACGACCTCTTGCCGGAAACCAATTTGAACCAAGATCTAGATCAATCCACTTGTGCCTCCACCACTTCAATCCTCCATGAATGGCAAACTCAAACTAGAAAGGAGTTTGGAAGGTGAACATAACTGGTTCACAACTACAAGGATCAATGAGTGTAGACTCAAGATAGGGCAAAAATCCACTAGAGTTACTTTACTATTCTCTTCTTCCTCCCTTCCATAAGCCATATTTGCTCAATATATAGTCCTCTCAAAGGTAGGTGAAAGTACACATCGAGGCGTTACTCAGGTAGATGGAGAGCCAAAGGTCACCTAATGACTGCTTTTTGGGAGTAAAAAGTGATAAAATGGTGGCTTTTACCATTTTACTTAATACCCATGGGATATAGGGATGCAACTCGTGGGTATGCATGCTATAGTGATGCAACATGTGGGTAGGAATAAAAATAGGGCAAACTGGTATCACTGAAGGATAAAAATTGATCTGAGTCACTGAAATGGATCCTACAGGCCAAAGAATGCTGATGCTCACAGGGTGGAAGATTTCTATGTAACATCCTCTCAGAAAGAAGGAATCAATTATGACGAGAGCTTTGCCCTTGTGGAAAGGTACACCACAATCCAAGAAATTATTGCACTTGCATTTGTTCTAGGATGGAAAATTCAACAGATGGATGTGAAGATATCCTTTCTCAATGCTGAGGTTAAGGAAGAGGTTATATTCAACATCCTGAAGGAGTTTTGGGGCATGGGAAGGAGTGTCATGTATGCAAGATAAAGAAATATCTATATGGGCTTAAGCAAGCCCCCAAGGCTTGGTACTCTAGAATTGATAGCTACCTTCAGAAACCGGGTTTCAGTAAGAGTGAACATGATCCATATTTGTACTTCAAAGTAGTGAAGAACCAACCGTTTATATTGGTTTTGTATGTTGATGATTTTTTTGTCACTGGAGAGGAACATCTAATTGATTGGTGCAAGAGGGATATCACCTCAGTGTTCGAGATGAAATACTTAGGTCTAATGCACTACTTTCTTGGCCTTGAGATCTGGAAAATAAAAGATGAAAATTATATATCTCAAGGGACATAGAGTGTGGATATATTGTGCAGTTTTGGCATGATAGATTGTAAATCTATGACTACACTGATGGTTTCCAATTTGAGGAAACTTCATGAGTTAGGTTCTGGATCAAATCCAGTAGATCCCACTTTGTATAGACAACTTATAGGCTCGCTAATGTACTTGATACAATCGAGGCCTGATATATGTTATGCTATGAGAATTCTAAGTCAATTTATGTCTAATCCAAGACACATACACTAGACAACTGCTAAGCATGTGCTTAAGTACCTTCGAGGTACAATTTCATATGGAATCAGATATGCCTCCAGTGGAGGAGTCATGTTACTTGGTTATACAGACTCATACTGGGGAGGAATCATTGTGTACTATAAGAGAACATCCGGATATTGCTATAGCCTAGTATAAGCTATGATAACTTGGTCCAACAGGAAGGAGGGCTCTGTATCCCAGATCACTACAAAGCAAAATACATAGCTGCTAGTGTTTCTTGCTGAGAAGCAGTGTGGCTTAGAAATCTACTTGCAGGGTTCTTCGGTGAAAATATTCAGCCTAAATTTATTAGGTGTGACAATTAGAGTTGCATAAAGATTTTTGAAAACCCAGTGTTTCATGACAAGTCGAAGCACATTAAAATGAAGTATAACTTCATCCGAGACATGGTCTTGAAAGGTACAGTGAAACTTCAGTACATTTATACTGATGAGAAGATTGCAGATGTGTTAACAAAGCCTTTTTTAGTGACAAAGTTTAGGTATTTCCAAGATAAGCTTTACATGGAATAGCATGCCTCCCTCACTAAGAGGGACTTTTAAATATACAACATCAGGATACATTCTCCAAACCAATCTTTTGTTTTCAAGATTGATCCTCCTATATAGAGGTGAGAACTTTGATTTCCTTTTGTGTAAAGGTTATTCCTACTGTATAGAGGTAATTGGTCAAAGTAATGATGTTGTAAAGTCTTGTTGGACAAGGCTCTGAACTTGTGTGTATCAAGTCATTATTTGTTAATTTTTCAATAATTGGATTCAAACATTATCTAGGATCACTAAGAGAATAACAAGCACATCATGAAAATCATGAGACAATGGACACAAATCATTTCACCAGGGAAAACCAAGAAGGTGAAAAACCCTGCAACTTCCTAAGAGATAGAATAATCCCCAATACAAAGATCACAAGGATCAATCCCCAAAAGATAGATGACTCTAGTAGCTACTCCTCCTCCAATTGTGTGCACTCCTCTCTCAACTAATGTGAGTTGGATGAGTGAGTGAATGAATAGAATGAGACACACTCACTCTCTATTTATACACAACTTAACTTGCCTTTAAATCTAGTTGGGATGACTTCGTAAGGAAGTCTAATAACCCACTCACATGACACAAGCAGGGTTGACCCCACACTGGTGGTCTAATAACCCATCAAATATAAGTTGTGACACTTGCAACACTTGCGACACTTACAAATACAAATGAAGACACTTCTTTTTGGAGGAATAATACATCTCCATCATGAATATAATAAAGTACAAGTGTAATACATAGAAGAATATATTCCAAAGTTACAAATACATCAACACTCCCTCTTAACTAGGAAGGTATTCTCTAGACATAGGTCATCAATACATATCGCCACAAGTCTTCAATTCTAGAGACGGATCATTGTCACTGGATCACGAAGCATCATCGTCACTGCTGTTGTACTCGTCATCTCAATCACTTGGATATCTCTCAATTCTTCTCATCATAGGAAGTTCTACAGAGCCAACCCTTTTTCATGTTGGTTGTAGGCCTAGCCTCCTATAGGTCTTCATCATCTCTGTGAGCTGGCCATACTATGGATCCTAGGACTAATTACGTGCGTCAACAAAACCTCAAAAGAGCATCCCAGAAATTTTATGAGCACACAGCTCAACCTATCAGATATCCCAGGGAGCTATTAGATGTGACCACCACAAAACCTTAAAAGATTGTCCCAGGAAATTTTATGTGCATAGCATGATCGAAAAGAGCTCTAAAGAGCATCCCAGGACTTTTACATCCCTAGAACAACCTAACGGATCTCTGGGACTAATTACATGTGGTCTGGAAAAACCTCGAAAGAGCATCCCAAGACTGATTATGAGCTTACTGCTCAACCTATTGGATCTCCCAGGGAACTATTATATGCCACAGGACAATACCTTGAAAGAGCATTTTTCATATCTTCTAGGGAGATATTATATGCCATAGGAAAAACCTCGAAAGAGTATCTGCAAACCTCCCAGGGCAAGGTTATATGTCCTCCCAAGCAAAACCTTGAAAGAGCATTTTCCATATCTCCCAGGGAGCTATTATATGCCATAGGAAAAACCTCGCAAGAGTATCTACAAATCTCCCAGGGCAATATTATATGCTTATCACATAACCTGTCCATGGCCACGGAGTATCATCCTGATACTCATGATCCACCTGATCATCCTCGCATGGAGCATCATCCTGATGCTCATGATCATATTGATCATCATCATACAGTACGTCATCCTGATGCACATCATCATCGCATGATCATCCTGATCATCGTCACAGCATCGTCCTAATGCATATCATCATCGCATGATCATCCTGATCATCGTCACAGCATCATCCTGATGCATATCATCATCCCATGATCATCCTGATCATCGTCACACATGATCATCCTAATCATCATACATAGCAGTAACCAGAGCATCGTTCTGATGCTCATCACACAGCGCTTACATCCACAACCATGGGAAGGATCCTCCTACCACCATTCTTGGAATGGCTCCTGCAAATGTGTCCCATCACTTCTCCCTCGAAGTATCTTCTATCTGAAGAACACCAAGCCTCTTTTTGAAGTACTCAAACTTCACTCTGGCTAGTGGTTTGGTCAACACATCTGCAATCTGCTCATCTGTCACAACATACTAGAGCTTCACTGCTCCTCTCTGCACCATATCCCTGATATAGTGATATTTGATCTCGATGTGTTTTGACCTATCATGGAACACCGAGTTCTCTTACAACTTCACACAACTATGGTTGTCACAATAGATACAGGTAGCATCCAACTGGATATCAAATAGATCAGACAGTAACTTCCTTAGCCATATTGCCTCACGACTAGTCGAACAAGCTGCGAGATACTCTGCTTCGGCTGTACTCAATTCTACACAGGATTGCTTCCTACTAAACCAAGAGATCACACCTGATCCCATATTGAAGCAGCACCCCGAAGTGCTCTTCTTATCTACAGCACTGCCTGCCCAATCTGAATCAACATAACACTCTAGGTTAAAATTTTGATTCGCATCATACTTGAGCCCATAATCAATCGTACCCTTCAGGTACCTCAGAATATACTTTACAGCAATCAGGTGAACATGTCTAGGATCTATCAGAAGCTGGCACAAGGTGTTCACTACAAAGAAAATATCTGGTCTCATGTTTTTTAGGTACATCAAGGACCCAATCATCTGATGATACACCATGACATCAACCAACTCTAATGATGAATCACTCAATAGCTTCAGGTTCGATACCATAGGTGTGGCCATGGCCTTGCAGTCCATCATCTTGAACCGCTTCAGGATCTATACTACATACTTCCCTTGTCCAAGTAAGATTCCATCTGCACTCTGCCACACCTCCATACCTAGAAAGTAATGCATCATACCCAAGTCCTTCATCTCTAACTTGGCAACAAGCTTCCTCTTCGTGTCGGCAATCAATCTATCCTCACCTGTCACAAACAGGTCATCCACATATCATAGGAGTATCACTGGATTTCCTCCCTCAACCTTGTAGTAAAGGTTGGAATCCACTTTACTCTTGGTAAATCCCAAACTGGATAGGAAGCTGTCTATCCTATCGTACCATGTACTAGGTGCTTGCTTCAAGACATGTAAGGCTTTCTTCAATCTGTACACATATGAATCCCTATCATGTGTCTCAAAACTGAGTGGCTAGTCCACATACACTTCCTCTTCGACTACACCATTCAAGAAAGTTGTCTTGATATCAATCTGGTGTATCTTCCACTTCATCATTGCATCCAGGGCAAGTACTGTTCTAATGGAAGTGTATCTGACTATAGGTGTAAAAGTCTCTTCATAATCTATCTCTTTTTTCTAGGATAAGCCACGAGCCACAAACCTTGCCTTGTATTTCTCTATGCTACCATCTGCAGCATGCTTGATCTTGTAGATTCACTTGGAAGTCACAACAGACTTCCCTTCTGGTCTTGGGACCACATCCCAAACATTATTCTTCATGATCGACTGATATTCCTCGATCATGGCATTCTTCCATTACTGCATCCCGAATCCTGGGAACTTCGGATTCTTCAATATATTCAATAGATATTTTTCTTTGAATTTCATTGCTGGAACAAATATTGTAGTCATTTTTTGTAGGTGATTGGACACGATCTTTCCTACTAGTCAAATTCAATTGAATGATTAGAAACTTCTCATAGTTTACATAACAAAGTCTTACACATAAAGGTATATGTCATGCAGTCATGCAATTATCTTAGCCAACATTCATCCATATCCTGTACTCATACGGTAACTTTATAGATTCCTTCCATCTCTACCAGAACATTGTTAAGAGTTTGCACTACTCCCAACATGTCAGCAAAGAGGTTTCATTCTAGATAAGCTGCAATGGAATGTTGTATAGTGCCATAGGCCACTTACCCATCACATGCATATTGGTAGTATATTGTTCATTAATGCAATTATTCTAATATGCATAATACACAACCTAAGTCTAGGAACATAAGTATATACATCATTGAACAATATTATTTAAACAACCAGATATACAAGAAATGAAAATTCAAATACTTATCTTTATTTGTTTGTTAGGTGGACTCCCTCTCAATATTTGCTTCCTTGCAAGAGCTGCTGGATTCTTTGATAGTGTGCACCTTAACCAATGCTGAAAATGGATGAGAGGTTCTTCTTTTCTGCAACTCCATTTTGTTGTGGATTGTAAGGAGTGATCAACTCCCTCTTAATGCTTGGATTAATGCTTGGATCACTGCATAACTTCTTGAATTCGTCTGAAGTGAATTCTCCACCATTATCGGATCTAAAAGTCTTGATCTTCTTTTCAGTGTGGTTTTCTATCAAGGCTTTGAATTCCTTGAATTTGTTGAATACTTCATCTTTGTTCTTCCGGAAATAAATCCAAGTCTTCCTAGAGAAATCATCAATGAAAGAAACATAATATACATACCCACTCAGAGAACTGGGTGACATTGGTCTTCATACATCGGAGTGGACAATCTCCAAGATTACTTTTGCTTTGCTTTCACTGTTTGGAAATGCCTTCTTTGTGTTCTTTCCTTTTGCACATCCTTTGCAAACACCTTCATGCTTTGAATGGATTTCAGGAAGACCTTCTACTGCTTTGCTTGCAATTGGTAGTGCCCTATAGTGCACATGAGCAAGCCTTCTATGCCAAAGTTCACTTGGTTCCATGGATTCATGTACCATGGTATGTTTAGGTTGTCCCTTTAATTTGTACAATCCTCCCTCTTGCTCTCCAATCACTACTGCATCATCTATGGTCTTAACTTTTGGCCACATAAGTACTTGGCCATCCACATATGATATGGAGAGAAGATTCTTCTTGAGTACAGGTACATATAGAACATCTTGCATTTTTAAAGACTTCCCAAAGTCTAGCTTGTAGGAGGCTTCACCAATTCCTTTTATAGGGTATTGATAGTCATCCCCAAGTTTCACCTTGTGGGGTGACTCATGTTGAGATAGGTCCATTAGATATTCTTTGAATCTCGTCATATGTTTAGAAGCCCCACTATCAATAAGCCAATCATTACACCCATGTGTAACAGTACCTATGAGAGCAGAGATTAGAACATATTCATCGTCACTTTAAGAGTCTTCACTTTCTACCTTAGTCTTCTTCCTGGGAGGTTCATCATCCTCAGCAGCATGAGCATGATATCTCTTCTTGTTTCTCTTGTTGTTGTTGTTGTTGTTGGATTTCCTTTTTTTCTTGGGACATTCTAAGGCAAAGTGTCCCTTCTCATTACAAGTGAAGCATCTCAGATCTTTGTTATCTCTTTGATGATGGTGGTGTGAAGATGTCCTGTGAAAAGATTGCTCCCTCTTAGGCTTACCTTTCTTGGTGTGTGCTGTGAGAGCTTGATCTTCATTTCCCATATTTTACTCTCGGGCCACCAGCCTAGCTTCTTCTTGTGAACATTCCTCCCATAGTGTATTGAAGGAGATCAACTTCCTTCTTGCACAGATACCTTGGATGAAGGAGTCCCATGACCTAGGTAGGACATTCAAAGCAGTCATGACAATTTCTCCGTTCTCCACTACTTCATCCATAGCTTCAATTTGTTCCTTGATTTGAGAGACCTTAGTAAAGTAGGATTGGATGGTCTCTCCAGTCTAGAACTTTACCCCTTTCAATTGATTCCGCATAGTCATCTTCTTATTTATATTCTTTCCTTCAAACAACTTGGTCAAGGAGTCAAACATCTCTTTAGGTGTCTTTAGAGAAGACACATGGGGTATGAGATGGTATTTTATAGAATCAACAATGATTCTCTTGGCTTTGACCAAGTTCTTCTTATGTAAGGCCTTAGCCTCATCTCCCTCTGGAACTAGAACCTTTTATTTTATTTAGGTGTTCAAATCATTCTCTTCTAGGATTAACCCAATCCTATACTTCCATGCTCGGAAGTTGTCAGCTCCTTCAAGCTTATCCTCAAGCTTGGTGTGGTGAGACATATTAATGAGAAACTCAAATGGAAATAAAAGATTTAGGTATTACCACTTGATTTGCTGAAAAATGGATCTGGAGCTAGATTAGGGTTTGTTAGAGAAACCCTAAAAATTCAAACTTTGAATTCCAAACTTCTGATGGATGGGAAGATGCACCTTGCTAAGCTGATCAAGCTGGTATACTTAAATTTTGAAATCTGCAAAATTTGACCCCTCAAAATTGCCTTTGAAACTTCCGGATCTTCTGTACAAAACCCTGAACTAGGGTTTGATAATACCCGAGGTTCTACCCTACCAAAAATTTTGATCTTGTGCTCTAAAATTCAATTTTTTTGAGGAGCATCCAGCCGTGGTCACAAATTCCAAAAAAATTCAACTTTTGCAGAAACCCTAATTTTCCACCTTTCCGATCAAAATCCCGAACTAGGGTTTGATGATGCCCAGGGTTCTTCCCAACCAAAAAGTTCGATCTTGGTCTCTAAAATTTGATTTTCTTGAGGAGTATCCAACCGTGGTCTCGGATTCCAAAAATTTCAACTTTCTTTGAAACCCTAATTTCTCGCAGTAGTGACCAGCCAAAAACTCAAAGTTCTTAGAATTGAATTCTGTCTCGACAGAAAGATGCGCCCTTGCAAGGAGAGTTATCCTGGCCTCCTACCTTCGATTATCTGAGGAGAGAAACCCAAAAATTAAGAAGCCCTAGCTTCCACAGCTACACAGTGTCTTCTTCTTAGCACGACTCTGATACCATGTTAATTTTTGGATAATTGCATTCAAACATTATCTAGGATCACTAAGAGAATAACAAGCACAACATAACAAACATAAGAGACAATGGACACACATCATTTCACCGAGGAAAACCAAGAAGGTGAAAAACCTCGCAACTTCCTCAGAGATAGAATAAGCCCCAATACAAATATCACAAGGATCAATCCCCAAAAGATAGATGACTCCAGCAGTTACTCCTCCTCCACTTGTTCTCACTCCTCTCTCAACTAATGTGAGTTGGATGAGTGAGTGAATGAATAGAATGAGACACACTCACTCTCTATTTATACACAACTTAACTTGCCTTTAACTCTAGCTGGGCTAAATTCCTAAGGAATTCCAATAACCCATTCACATGACACAAGCAGGGCCGACCCCACACTAGTGGTCTAATAACCCATCAAATATAAGTTGTGACACTTACAAATACAAATGACAACACTTCTTATTGGAGGAATAAAACATCTCCATCATTAATATAATAAAGTACAAGTGTAATACATAGAAGAATATCTTTTGAAGTTACAAATACAACATGATTATCATGTGAACCTTATGTATAAATGTATCCATGAGATGGACCTCCCGTATAGAGGTGGACCTTCCATATAAAGGTCATGCTTTACTTGTTAAAAACATTTAATGTTGTGTGATATATTATTAACCATGATCACCATATTTCTATTAAGTATTCTTTAGAGATTGATCACCTCTAAAGTGAATTACTTTAGAATATGATCATTTGGTCCAGAATAATATAATATGATCACAGCATCTAATAATTCTTCTTAGTATAATTTAATGTGATGGATAATTAAAGTTAGCACATATTGACCATGCAGTAAGAGATAAATAAATAAAAGATAAAGCACAGAGATCAAGAGAATTCAAAATTTCCCATGTAGACACTTCAACTAATTAAATAGAACTCAAATGATTAAAGATTCAGTTATAAAGCTTCGGTTATAAAGTTTCAGTTAAGTATCAATGCTTCAGTTAAAGATATGTCTTAGTTAAGTAAATAACTCACAATGGTCACTTCGTGTAAATCAATGAGCATGATTTTAGTTAACTAAGTGTTAAATAAAAGGGACTAGTTAACTAATGTATTTTGAATTTCGTTAAACTAAAAGACGACACTTCAGTTAAAGATAATTAACTAAATGACAGCAAAGAAGATATAGTTAAGTAAGTGTTATTGCATGAGGACACTTACGTTAAACTAAAAGATGACACCTGAGTTGTGACACTTGCATGTCGACATTTAAGTTATCCACCTTACTAAGTGGCCAGGCTTTCAGTTAAGAGGTGAGTTCATCGTAAGTGATAGATTAGTGAGATGAAGCACTTCATGATAAGTGGGGGGCACCACTCCATGCAAGATTAATACATCCAGTTTGAGGGCGAGTTTATCCTGAAGTTATAAGTTAAAAATAGAAGAGAAGAATGTATAAATATGATAAAAAGGTTTGTTGAATCAAGTGTGAAGCGAATTCTCTTCTCCATTGAAGGCAAGGCGCTTCTCTTTGTGCATGGTATTGTTCATTCTTGTTATTGTTGTGCTAGGCACACATCTTATTCATCTCTCTTCTCTATTGATTTTGTATCTTCACCAAGAAGTTTGGTTATTTCTTATCTTACGAAAGCAATCTACTATGTTGTAAAAGAAAGCATTCTCTTCTATCCATTATATTATATTGAGAAGAATTGTTGGGGTATGTGTTCTCATAATTTTGAGGATTTTCCCCAAGCCATACCTTGTGTTATGGGTGTATGAATTTCATGGATTGAATTGTATCATTGCTTCAAGTCTCTACATCTAAAATAACTAAAGATCAAATATCGACCAAATTTCAACACCCCCAATATCCTAACACCCCCCCTCTGTCTCTACCTCTAACCCCTTAAAAATCCCCCTTCGTATATACCTCTAACCCCTTACCACCCCCTAAGGTATCTCCCTTTACCTCTCTCTCACTCTCTAACCAAAACACTCATGCTCCTAACCTATATCCTCCTGTCTCCCTGATCACCCTTCTCATCCCTAAACCCCCCCCTCTCTCTCTCTCTCTCTCTCTCTCTCTCTCTCTCTCTCTACCCCTTACCACTGACCAATATATCCGCCCCCCTCTCTCTATATCTCTCTCTATCCCTAACTAGTACAAACCCCCTATATCTCTCTCTCCCCTGAATTATTACTTACCCCCAATATCCTAACACCCCCCCTCTGTCTCTACCTCTAACCCCTTAACAATACCCTTACGTAGATACCTCTAACCCCTTACCACCCCCTAAAGTCTCTCCCTTTACCTCTCTCTCTCTCTCTCTCTAACCCAAACACTCATGCTTCTCACCTATACCCCCCTTTCTCGCTAGTCACCCTTCTCATCATCAAACCCCTAACCCCCTCTCTCTCTATCTCTCCCTCTTCCCTTACCATCCCCCAATATATCTATCTCTCTCTCATGCTCCTCACCTATATCCCCCTTTCTCCCTAATCACCATTCTCCTGCCCAAACCCCTAAATCTCTCTCTCTCTCTCTCTCTCTCTCTCTCTCTCTCTCTCTCTACTCCTTACTATTCCCCAATATTTGTCTCTCTCTCTCTGTGTAACACACACACACACACACACATAGTGACACATACCTATGTCTCCCCCTATGACTAACAACTCCCCTCATATTTCCCCTCAGTTGTACTAACCCCCTCTCTCACTCTCTCTCACTACCCTACTCACCCACCTACACCTAACCGCCACCCCCCTATCTCTTCCCTAGCCACCTAACACACCACGGCCCCATTGGTTCTCTCTCTCTCTCTCTCTCTCACACACACACACATAGACACATCCCTATGCCTCCCCTATCACTAACACCCCCCCCTCCTTTCTCTCTCTCTCCCCCCCATCTTCCCCCTAACTCATACTAACATCCTATCCCACTCTCTCTCACTTCCCTACTCCTCCACCTACACCTAACCTCAACATGTCGTCTCTCTCTCCCCCCCTCCTCTCCCTAACCCTTACTAAACCATTCTCTCATTCTCTTTATTCCCTACAAGGAGAGGAGGGGGTAATCCTAGAGGGGAGAAAGAGATATAGAGAAGGTGTTAGTAAGGTTTAGGGAGTGGAGGGGAGAGAGAGGGGGGGGGGGTTGGGGTTAGGTGGAGGTGGAGGTGTAGGGGAGCGAGAGAGAGTGGGAGAGGGGGTTAGTATGAGTTCGGGGGGAGATGGGGGGGGAGGAGAGAGAGAGAGAGAGAGAGAGAGAGAGGGAGAGAGAGGAGGGGGGTGTTAGTGGTATGGGGAGGCATAGGGATTTGTCTCCATGTGTGTGTGTGTAGAGGGGTGGGGGTTAGGAAGAGGTAAAATTATATTTTGAGAAACTGCAATTCCAAATTTGCAAATATAACATCTAGTCAACCTATTTTGTGATATTATCTACTGGAATCATTCTTTGTTTAGTTCATGAATCTTTTGATGGACCCCTGTAATCTACAAAAGTTTTTTTTCATGTTTTAGTTTTACGTTGGTTCATTATCTTGATTGCCATGTTATTTCTTTTATCTTTTTACTATAAATTTTCCTTTGCAGCTTCTAAGATTTGTGTATTGAATCCTTTATTTGGTGCCTAAGAGAAGCTTTTTAATGTGTTAGGGTAAACTGGATTATTAAAAAAGGGTTGAGAATGTTGTGTGTTTCTCTCTACCTACATGTTGATTGTTCCATTTGGTTTGATGTTCTATGCAAAAATATAATTCTTGTTATTAAAAAACAAAGATGTTTAGTGTAAAGTGAGAGAGGGGGGGACTAATTTAAGAGTGGGGGGGGGGGGCTGTTAGGGGGTTAAGACATAGGGGGTGCGGGGAGACATTCAATGATATGTTAGTCATGGAACTTCCTTCTTAAATGTTGTTGATCGTTAGTAGATAAAAACACGTATGCATTATATAAATACAAAATGCACATGTGTTTTGTACAAGAAAAACACATAAACATTTTGCTCCTGTATAGATAGTGAACCTCGTTGTCTGAGAGACACTCTAACAAGCTCAAAAAGAAACATGATAGTGTGCGCAAATTTGGATTCTATACACAACATACACTCTTTCAATTGCAATAAAGTTCACACAAATTCAGTATATCATTGAGACCATCTCCATCAAAAGTTCTATAAGAATTGCTTGGACCACCAAATACATTGCACAAGGTTCAAGAGTCCAATAGAAAAACCATCTCCAATTCTCCACCATTAACTTTCTTACAATTTATGAACATCAAATGCAATATTTTATTGATAATTGTGGTGGAGTATATATTCAATTGAGCAACAAAAACACCGAGGTTGGATAATGGCCTATTAAGGAGCACCATAGACCATCCCCACCATTTATGGTCTTACAATTGAGGAGAATCAAAGGCATCATCTCATTGATCATTGTGGTGGAGTGTAGAAACTATTGACCAAGAAAAATACCTAGCGTGGAGAATCTCCAATTGAGAAGCACCATAGACCATCTACACCATTGATTTTCTTAAAATTGAGCAATATTAAAGGAAATTTATCTCATTTATCATTGTGGTGGAGTATAACACAATTGAGCAAGACAAAAACTAAGCTTGGGGAATCTCCAATTGAAGAGGACCATAAATCATTGATCATTGTATGCAATCAAAAAAGAAAATCCACAAGGAAGAATCCACTCGAAGAAATTAGAGAAAATAGAAGAAATGACACGACCAATCAGAGATTTTCTGTGGACACTCACCCAATTCCGATAGTAGAGGATGTCACGATTCTTCCAACCAATCCACAACAAGAAAGAAGGTCGGAGCATTCACTTGAGGGGCCTTATATTTCCACAACAGTTGAAGAACAAGCACCCCATGGCCCTGATCAAGGAGTAAACCGTATGTGCAGAACAAGGCTACCTGAAACAATTGACGATTTGGTACATTGTGGCTATACAAGTGATGAAGTTAGAGATTCATTGCATGGTGAATGTATGATCGAAGAAGACAATGTCATTGAGACTGTCCAAGAGGATGTGCTATTGCCATCATCCAACTTCCAGTAAGAGAAATAAGGACACAAAGCTACTATTGAAATTCCAAACCAACCAAGTGATGAAGTTCCATCCTCCCTACCTCCATTAGCAAGCTCACGCCAAAGAACTCCAAAGCGCATACAAATTGATGAAATTCTCATTAGTTCATTTGAAGGTATGCTATCTAAACACAGTATTGCATATCAAACTGAACAAATACTTGTTAACTCTTTTGATTCTAAATGTGATGGAGCTAAATGTAAATATTTTTATCATTATTAAAATCTAGGAGTATGACTATTGTTAGGAAAAAGTTAAATGTAAAGATGATAAATAGTTTTGAACCAAGTTCTCATATTGTTAAAATTTTAGTAGATGCATTTGCTACAATTGGAAAGAAATATCATTCAAAGGATCGTAATGCGGCTTGTCATGTGTTATAACAATCAATCTTGAACAAAAGCACTATGACCCTTCGTCTTCTTAATCCTACATACAAACTAATTAATTTGAATGTCAAAACATTCCGTAGGTATTTTTCTAGAAGAGAACAACTTGAAACTAGTCAAATAGATGTTTGGGCCTTCATTGGCAGGTTTCCACACTCTGATATGAAGCTCATTGACACTGTAAAGGGACTAGTGCAATATTTTTGGCATGACAACATTGGACCTTCTTCAAACAAAAATTATGTACTAAAATTGAGAAGGGGTTCAAGGGATCATGAACCCCACATTAAACATTTTCTTGACATGACACAAACATAACTATATGAGATATTTAGGCATGAACATAATGAACTTAACTTGAGCCAAAGATCCTTCGAGAAATGCAAACCATGGTATGTTAAAATAAACACAACTCGTAACACATGTTGTTGATACTACATTGAGTATTGTTATTATTATGACACACACACACACACACACATATATTGTGTGTATTGCATAACATTCTTGCGTAGGAATTCTCAGCTACATTTCCTCCAATGTCACCTAGAGACATTATTCAAAGCATATTGTACAGTAGTCCAGAAGGTTGGACATTTTATCAAAAATATTGTGTATATGGGACATGTCAAGGTTGTAGTGGAATGGCATTATTGGAAAAATGCATACATGTGACCAATGAACATGAACTTGGGAAGCAGGAGGTGAACTTGCAGTCATTCAAATCTATCACGTATGATATTGAAGGAGGGAATGAAACAAAAAGAATATTGTTGGTCACTTCTTAGGTTAGTAATGAGTTATTGAATACTATTTTTTTCTTCAGATTGCAATTTCATATGTAACAATCTATTGATATATGTCTTTATTGTTGATCTATCAGGTATGGGTTTGTGACTTCATGGAGGAATTCTTTGAAAAGACACAATAGTATGTAAAGCATGTACATGTGGCTCGTTGGAAAGATGAACAGTTTAGAACGTGCAGGGATACATTTCCTATTGAGACTATCTTATCAGTGATCGTTTTGTGGAAAACTACACTCTTAAACGACAAAAGGAGATTCAAAGTCAATACTATCACTTATACTAGGTCATCATAATGGTCCATATCACCTATAGACATGGGGAAGATAGTACTGATCAAGACAATAGGTTTATTCTAAAGGAGTATCACTTCTACATAAGTGAAGACAAGTGTCATGACTTGGCTTTTGTACAACACAACTTTCAAATTTTCTACAATCACTTGAAGGATAACAATATACAGATGGAACAACATTGGATTTTTTTTGACGGTTGTGTAGGGAAATTAAAAAATTCCCGCGTCTTCCAATGGCTGTGTATGCTCCACACAAGGAACAAGGTTCCATAAATTTGGAACTATTTTGAGACCGGACATGGAAAGGGTGAACATGATGGAGTAGGTGTGTGCATTAAGACTGCATTACGTAGGGAAGAAATGAAGTTCACAAATGTATTTCTCACCCGAGATGAAAATACCATTATGGAATGGTGTTCTTTAGTCATGGGGGAGGGAGCAAGAAGGCATGAAGGTCAATCAACCAAGAAAGCACATGTACATAGATAGTTTTGGGAGGTGGTGGATGTAGATCAATCATAGTTATATGAGTGCAAGACCATCCAGGGAACTCGTGCATTTCATTTAGTTAGAACATCAGACAATGTTATACTTGAAATGTTGACAAGAAAACTCTCTTGTTTTGGTTTTCCATGTAGTGGTAGTGAAACGGACAAATTTGAATCCACATATTAGGTTGATAGCTGGGACCATGTATCAATCCCCATTGGTCGACGTATAGATACAGAATTATCCAAGTTGGAGGAGGACCAATAAAGAATTTCACCAGACTATGACCACATATCAAATCTCGTACAACCAGGTTTGATTAATATTTTTATAATTTTGAAAATTTTGACAACTTGTTGTGTCTAGTTAGTTGACTCAAATGTTGGCACTATATTTTATGTAGGGCACATATACGCAGCGGTTTCCCTGAGATGCAATGCATGGCACACTGATTATTGGCTGGGATGTTGCTTGGAGGGGGAGCAGACCCTCAATGTCTCATTAAGAGACTACGAGGACAATGATTTTCCAATTGGGTCAGTGGTTATCAAAGGAGATTATTTGAACCAAGTTTTCCACTCAGACACTAGAAAAGGGTATCTATTTAAATATTATAGACCAGGTCAGATTGTATACCATTATACACACATAGTTATTGGGACAAACCTCTAGCTGCAAGCAATGCAAATTAAGAACTCATCAAAGGTACGATACTTAATTTCTGAATCCGAGCACAAGAGGTTAAAAGAGACCGTTGGTATTAGAGGTGATCCCAATTGTCAATTCAAATGACCATAGGTAGGTAATCCAGTATGTGGTTTGCATGCTATATTGTATTTTTATGTTATATGTATGTGGTGTACATATATGTTATGATTTTGTTTCATGGTCTCATTGATTATTGACATTAATATTTTGACTATTGCAACTGGACATTGACAGATTAATAGATTGACAAATTGTACAAGCTTCTTCATGGATCCTAAATTGATAAATTGCACAAGCTTTGTCATGGATCCTAGGTACACCATAATATCTGCATCCTCATGCCCATTTTCATGCTCATTGTCACCGTCATCATCCCCATGCTCATTTTCACTATCCCAATGCCCATTATCACCACCACCATGCCTATTGTCACCATGAACATCACCACCATCCTCCTCCTACCCATGTTGTCACCATCACCATCCCCTTCTTCACCATAAGGTTCTCATCCATCAGCTATCCTTAGAAACATAATCTACCCTAGAAACACAAATATAACCCTAGCAACCTAATCTATCCTTAGAAACCTCCATCATCATTTGAATCCAAACCATTATGCTACAAATATGCACAAGATTCCAAAAAACCCTATTTTGTGCATTCATGTGCATCCATTTGAATCCAGATTTCATGTTGCAACTATATATGCATGCCAAAAAAACTTTGTATATTCATGTGCTACAAATACGCACAAGATTTCAAGAAACCCTAGTTTGTATTATAAACCCCTAGCATAGAAATCCTAGTTTGTATTCTAAAACCCTATCCTATAAACCGTATCCTATAAACACTATCCTATAAACTCTAATTTGAATTCTAATCCCTAGAAACCCTATTTTGTAGCCTAGAGACTAGTTTGTGTTGAAAATCATTATAAACCTCCATCACCATTTAATCCAAACCATTATGCTACAAATATGCACACAAGTCCAAAATACCCTAGTTTGTGCATTCATGTGCATCCATTTGAATCCACACCATTGTACACAATTATGCACAAGAGTAAAAACAACTTCCTGATGCAACTATATATGCATGCCAAAAAATCATGTTATATTCATGTGCATCCATTTGAATCCATACAATTGTGCTACAAACGTGTACAAGAGTCCAAGAAACCCTAGATTGTACTCTAAACCCCCATCCTAGAAATCCTAACCTATAAATACTACTCTATAAACCCTAGAGAAAATTCTATAAACCCTAGTTTGTATCCTAAGCCCTAATTTGAATTTTAATCCGTAGAAACCCTAGTTTGTAGCCTAGAGCCTAGTTTGTGTTCAAAATCCTTAGAAAGCTCTTCCACCAATTGAATCCATACCATTGAACTACAAATATGCATAAGATTCCAAAAACCCTAGTTTGTGCATTCATGTGCATCCATTTGAATCCACCACACTGTGCAAAATTATGCACAAGAGTCCAAAAAACTTCATGATGCAACTATATATGCATGCCAAAAAATCTTGTTATATTCATGTGCATCCATTTGAATCCATACCATTGTGATAAAAACATGTACAATATTCCAAGAAACCCTATTTTGTACTCTAAACCCCTATCCTAGAAATCCTAGCCTATAAACCCTAGAGCACAGCTTATAAACCCTAGTTTGTAGCCTAAACCCTAATTTGAATTCTAATCCCTAGAAACCCTAGTTTATATCCTAGAGCCTAGTTTGTGTTCAAAATCCTTAGAAACCTCCATCGCCATTTGAATCCAAACCATTATTGCTACAAATATGCACAAGAGTCCAAAAAACCCTAGTTTGTGCATTCATGTGCATCCATTTGAATCCACACCATTGCGCACAATTATGCACAAGATTCCAAAAAACATCATGATGCAACTATATATGCATGCCAAAAAAATTCATATATTCATGTGCATCCATTTGAATCCATACCATTGTGGTATAATGATGCACAAGAGTCCAAAAAACCCTAGCTTTTGCATTCATGTGCATCTATTTGAATCCACACCATTGTGCACAATTATGCACAAGAGTAAAAAAAATTCATGCTGCAACTATATATGCATGCCAAAAACTATTCGTGTATTCATGTGCATCCATTTGAATCCAAACCATTATGCTACAAATATGCACAAGATTCCCAAAACCCCTAGTTTGTGCATTCATGTGCATTCATAAGAATCCAAATCATTGTGCACAAGTATGCACAAGAGTCCAAAAAACTTCATGCTACAACTATATATGCATGCCAAAAATATTCCTATATTCATGCGCATCCATTTGTATCTAAACCATTGTGCTGCAAACATGTACACGAGTCCAGGAAACCCTAGTTTGTACTCTAAACCATTGTGCACAAATATGCTCAAGATTCCAAAAAATCACTATTTAATCTTTAGCTTAAAAGTCATTAAGAAGCCACCACTTGATGTTAGGTTAAAAAATAATATAAAAATAATAACGAAATCTATAGATAATGTTAAATCTCGAACATCTCAAACATCTATATTTGACATCTAGCTAGAATATAACCTTGAATTAGATTATTTCTATTATTATTAAAAAAACTAAGGTCAATGGGAACATATAAGTTCGGTGTTCCTCAAATGTTGAACATCAATTTTAATATCCCTTTGAACTCAATGGGATCTACCAAACTTGGGGATCTTCAAAACACCAAGTTTGACTTAAACCCCACTCAAGATTAGTAGATCAACTTCATTATTGGACAATGAGTCAATTATCACACTTTGTTTTTGTTTAATGTGATTGGAGCATACATATGCAAAGTCTCAATTCAAGTCATTAATAACTCGAAGGGATGGTAAAAATTACCCTTTCAAAATATGAGTATGGTCATCTTTATTATTTTATTGGATTTTTTTTCAATTTAATTTTGTTTCAAGGAATAATTTTATGGAAAATTTTTATTATATTTTCATGGATGGTAAATGGAGTAAACCATGGAACCTTGATGAGGGGATTGAGAAAGTTGAAACCATGAACTCCTCAATTTTTGGGGAAGATATCTCATATTTGAATCATGATTTCTTGAGTTAAACATAAAGCTTCAATTTAAATAGAATGGTGACCATGTCCCAGATCAACGAACCGTCAACTCCATTGGATTCAACAAATCGGGATAGTGTTAGAGGTGCCCCTCTCCTCTAGGTCCAAGGCACAAATATCATATTCTTGTTCGATTTTGGAAACTAGGGTTTCGCCCAATAAGGTTCTATGATTTTTTTGGACATAGGGGTCAACCTTACAAATTACTCGACTCAGAATGTAATGTCCCTTGTTAGGAATTTTATTAAAATGGCAATTTTCCACTTTTTTTTCCCTAGTTCGACCTTTGACTAGTTTTGATCTCTAGGTCCCAAATTTGCCCCAAATGATCCCAAATCTTCTGAGAAGGTATATTAATGATATTAGAACATAAATATGTGTTTCATGGATTCCTTTGGACCTTTAAAATACTTTTTCAAATCCTCTTTTAATTATGATCAATGTAGGTAACTTTACTAGTGATTTTCCTTTGACTAGTATTGGTCTCTAGGTCTCAAAATGACTCCAAATGCCTTCAAATATTCAAGGAAGGTGTATTAATGATATTAGAAGTTGAATACGATGTTTATGAATGAAATATGTCCACCAAAATACTTCTGCAAACTTTCTTAAGATTCTGGACCAATTATGCAATTTTACTAGTAATTTGGGGTTCAAATCCCCCTGGGGTAAGTACTGAAAATGGCTTCCCAAATGCATCCAAACCCACTCAAATTTATGAACAGAGGTATGTAATGTGTTAAGTATTTTATTAAAGTCTCATATGCACCATTAATGGATTATTAAAACTGTTCTCACCCTCTCCCATTCAATTGCAAAAATCCCCAATTCGACCCTTGGGGAAATGGCACTATTTCACCTCCCAATACAACTAAACTGAGTAAAAATGCTTCAAATGCTCAAGTACAGTACATGAAACTTGTAGAATACATCCATGGCAGTATATTTATCACAAATATATTATAGAATCATCCATTCATTCGAAATCATCATCAATACATTGGCTCACAACAAGGTAGTGGGGAAATGGCATTGTTCTTCCATTAAAAATGAGATTTATACATTTCTACTTGGAATTTCGACCTGAAACTTTTTGGAGATGAAGAACAGAGTATTTAATTCATATCAAAAAATAAATGGGGCATTAAACGCTTCACCAAATAGTACAATAGCTCACCAAAAACGCCCTCCCTCAAGGATCAAGAATATGCCATCAAAACTGGAAATGGTTGAAGGAGTGAGCTGCAATAGAAGAAACCATGAGCTTCCCTATAGATTAAACCTGCAGATAAAAACTCCATTAAAGCTCCAAATGAAAGGTCTGAATGGCCTTTCGAATTGCCAACTTGGATGGGAATCTTTCACCCTCGAAATTGGCTAAGGCAAGAAACTAGTCATCCACTAGCTCTCCCTCTACACAAATGCAATTGCAAATTCTACAAATGATCAAAATCTATTCTCATACTTCATTTCTACATTTTATAACCAAAATTAGCCTTCTAAGGGTCGAAATCCTCTCAATAGATTCAATAGATTTCCATTTAGGAAATATTCCACATTTGCCACTTGTCTTCTAATTCCAACCTTCCATCATCTCCCAAATTCGATTTTGAGTCTCTTTGGCTTCTCCAACTCCCAAATTAGCCTTCTTTGAGCCTATTTTTGGGGCTGACATGTCATAGTGGTCAGATGTAGAGGTCAGGTCTACAATTTGTCATAGTTGTCATAAATGCTCCATCATTGGTGTCATAGGGGCTAGGGAGTCTAGCCCAAGTGTCCACAAACTTCCACTTTGACTCTCTATCTTCCATGGAGGTTACCAATCCTTCCCAATTCGACCTAAGATGCTCAATGACATTTTTTATGACTTACCAACTCACCCAAGAGTGTTCACATTCCCATTAATTCGAATTTGCAAAAGAGAGATACCATGTATTATGAAAAATCAAGCTAGTGTGGGTCCCACATCCTCCATATGTCTCCAAAACCATTTGTCACCTAGGATTTCTCTTGAATTTATTTATTCACTCTATTTATTAAATAATTGAACCCTTATAATGTCTAAACATCATTTATTATCCCCCTTATTCCAAATCCCAAAGCTTCCAACCCAAACCTAGGAAACTAGTAATTTTCTTCCTTGGCAATTATTTGACCCTTAACATCAATTTTACAAACTCTAATGAATATGGCTAATGTGATTACATTGTGACCCAATTCCAATTTTGGGACATGACAAATCCTCCCTTCCCAATATTGATTTTCCTCAAGCAATTTCAAACATGGGTGTTGAAGAACCTGCTTTCTGTATAAATCTTTGAAGTTGCCATTGAATTGCCAAACCTTGAGTCTTTGAGTTTCCCATGAAGATTTTAGAGAGGAACCACCATGCTTGCTGCTGCACTACTCTGATAAAAATCACTTTATTAAGTGGGAAATCCATCTCCCATACTTCTTGTTTCCCCCCAAAAATTGAAACCAATGAGATAAAAATTATTCTAGGGTCCCATTGCTTGTATTGCACCCCAACAATGAAGAGTGCTCTCCAACCCATACCATCAGATAAGATGATTCCTGGATCCCATTTTCTTGTATGCATTCTTCCAAACATCATGAGTACAAAATATATATCATCAAAGTACATAACTACATAATGAAAATGTACATCAAGGAGGTGCTTCATCAAAGAATCATGAAAGTGCTTGTACCTCCAAGCAAGTAGACCACGATTTTCCAAGTGCATACAAGCTTCAAGTGACCAATCAAATTTGCTCCAATGACATAGGTGAGGATCCCATGTCTTATAATGCTGCTCCAAAAGGATGTGATATGCATCAAAATATTCAACCATGTATTCTTTCATCCAAGAAGTGAATGAAGAATCTCCACTAAAATATGAACCAAATAATGAGCAGAAAAAACAAGGAGACTTCAAATGACTCAAAGAAGTCTCACCCATACATCCATGAATGTGAGAATCATAAAGATGTAACAAAGTATGTGGCTACCAACAAAAATGTTCTCCCATCATAAATCTATTCACCCAAGTGTTGGATGAAGTTCCTCTAACATCAAATGAACCCAGTGTTGAGCAAGAAAAACCATGAGTCTTCAAGTGACTCAAATCCATATCATAGGTGCATCCATGTAGATGTGAATCATCATAAAGTGACAAATTATGCTGCTACAAATGTGAATAAGAATGTGCTCCAACCATGTTATCATAAAAGGAAAATCTAGGAGTTCCATACTCCTCATGTGGCACCATCAAAAAGAACCCTTTCACCCATACTTCATTGAGACTAATACTACAAAACATGGAATTGTAGGATGTAGGAGAACGAACTAACTCACTCAAATGATCAAAAAGTGCAGAAGTTTCATCATGGGAAGGATCCATGTGTGTAGTATCATGCAACTCTTTCAAAAGTGGGAAACCTTTGTCATAGATTGGTTCCAATGTAGAGGAATCATGCTCTTCTTTAAAAATTGCATAACCTTCATCAAGAGACAATTCAAGTTCCTCTTCCACCACATCAAGTGTTTGGATCTCTTCAAGTTCCTCTTCAAACACATTAAGCACATTCAAATTCTCACATTTCTCATGATCCACCATGTCATGAGAATCCTCCAAACAATCTACCATTTGACAATCTGAAACATAGGAGGAAAAACAAGTATCTTGCAACTTTTCAAGAAGTTGCTCATTTTGAATTGTGAGCTTATGATTATCCTCATTATTCTTCAAGTATGCATCATGTAACAATTCATTAAGCTCAAACAAATGGTTTCTATCAAAAAGCAAAGACATGAAATTACCTTTGATGTGGCACATTGCTCTTTGAATCTTCTCCATGTCTTCAAGGAAGGATGTTCCCTCCAATGAAGTAGCTCTCCAACAAGAATTTGACACCAATGCTTGAGTGTCATGGAGAATGATGAGGGACTCTTGGATTTTATTTTGATTCATCTTTAAGGACCCTTCAAGAAAATGAGGCTCTTGCAAATGAACCTCCTCATCTTCTTCAATTTTGCTTGGACCAACTTCATGAAGCTCAAGTGGTGATGGAGAAGTTGATCTTGGTTCTTCTTCAACTGCTACAAGGTCTTCATTATCATGATTAATGGAACTTGGGCTTGCAGCAACACTTTCAAAAGTGATCTCTATGTCACCAACATAGAGGTGCGAGCACCCATCAGTAGGTACTCCTTCATAGTTTAAGCATCCATCAGTAGATGCTCTTTGGTTCATGTCTAAGCTGGAAGGTGTCTCGAAATGATCTTCCATATTTTCAATAGAATCTTCTTCATGCTCTTGTGATGTCTCTTTATTTTTATCCTTCAAGCAAGATGATGCATTTTGCCCCTTGTTTTCCTTATAATCAATATCTTTGGAATCTCTTTTTGAAGAATTCCCAAAAGCTCTCCTCAAGTGGGACATAATTTCATGCACACATGTATGATACTCACTCCAAGGTTCTTTACAAGAAGGGCATAAACCTTTCTTTACTAACTCCACATCTTCATGTTTGGGCCTATTTTCAAAAACATGTTCAGCAAAGTACCCAAAAGACATGGCATTTTGTGTATTTTTGCTAAAAGCAATATATTCTTGATATTTTTGATATTGTTGGGGCAAGGTTTTATATTTTGCTCTCCATCTTTGGAACTCACTCGTAGAATTATCCTTGGTTGGTGTGACACAGTCATATTCATTAGATTTAAATTCATAAGAATAATCTTCATTTCTCTTGAAATTGTAAGAAGTGTTGCATGATGGCATCTCTTCCTCGTACCATTCACATTCTGCTTCATATTGCTCATAAGCATCTGCATATTCCTCATAAGAATTGTACTCATAGGATTCATCATAATAGTAAGACATGGCTGCCTATTATTCTTGAATGTATGTACCTAATCCACAGGTGCAAGTACCATGCTCTGATACCACTGTAATGTCCCTTGTTAGGAATTTTATTAAAATGGCAATTTTCCACTTTTTTTTTCCCTAGTTCGACCTTTGACTAGTTTTGATCTCTAGGTCCCAAATTTGCCCCAAATGATCCCAAATCTTCTGAGAAGGTATATTAATGATATTAGAACATAAATATGTGTTTCAGGGATTCCTTTGGACCTTTAAAATACTTCTGCAAATCCTCTTTCAATTCTGATCAATGTAGGTAACTTTACTAGTGTTTTTCCTTTGACTAGTATTGGTCTCTAGGTCTCAAATTGACTCCAAATGCCTTCAAATATTCAAGGAAGGTGTATGAATGATATTAGAACTTGAAAATGATTTTTATGAATGAAATATGTCCACCAAAAGACCTCTGCAAACTCTCTTAAGATTCTGGACCAATTATGCAATTTTACTAGTAATTTGGGGTTCAAATCCCCCTAGGGTAAGTACTGAAAATGGCTTCCCAAATGCCTCCAAACCCACTCAAATTTATGAACAGAGGTATGTAATGTGTTAAGTATTTTATTAAAGTCTCATATGCACCATTAATGGATTATTAAAACTGTTCTCACCCTCTCCCATTCAACTGCAAAAATCCCCAATTCGACCCTTGGGGAAATGGCACTATTTCACCTCCCAATACAACTAAACTGAGTAAAAATGCTTCAAATGGTCAAGTACAGTACATGAAACTTGTAGAAGACATTCATGGCAGTATATTTATAACAAATATATCATAGAATCATCCATTCATTCAAAATAATCATCAATACATTGGCTCACAACAAGGTAGTGGGGAAATGGCATTGTTCTTCCATTAAAAATGAGATTTATACATTTCTACTTGGAATTTCGACTTGAAACTTTTTGGAGATGAAGAACAGAGTATTTAATTCATATTAAAAAAGAAATGGGGCATTAAAAGCTTCAACAAAGAGTACAATAGCTCACCAAAAACGCCCTCCCTCAAGGATCAAGAATATGCCATCAAAACTAGAAATGGTTGAAGGAGTGAGCTGCAATAGAAGAAACCATGAGCGGCCCTGTAGCTTACACCTGCAAATAAAGACTCCATTAAATCTCAAAATGAAAGGTCTGAATATCCTTTCCAATTACCAACTTGGATGGGAATCTTTCACCCTTGAAATTGGCTAAGGCAAGAAACTAGTCATCCACTAGCTCTCCCTCTACTCAAATGCAATTGCAAATTCTACAAATGATCAAAATCCATTCTCATACTTCATTTCTACATTTTATAACCAACATTAGCCTTCTAAGGGTCGAATCCTCTCAATAGATTCAATAGATTTCCATTTAGGAAATATTCCACATTTGCCACTTGTCTCCTAATTCCAACCTTCCATCTTCTCCCAAATTCGATTTTGAGTCTCTTTGGCTTCTCCAACTCCCAAATTAGCCTTCTTTGAGCCTATTTTTGGGGCTGACATGTCATAGTGGTCAGATGTCAGAAGTTAGGTTTGCAATTTTTCATAGTTGTCATAGATGCTCCATCATTGGTGTCATAGGGGCTAGGGAGTCTAGCCCAAGTGTCCACAAACTTCCACTTTGACTCTTTATCTTCCATGGAGGTTACCAATCCTTCCCAATTCGACCTAAGATGCTCAATGACATTTTTTATGACTTACCAACTCGCCCAAGAGTGTTCACATTCCCATTAATTCGAATTTGCAAAAGAGAGATACCATGTATTATGAAAAATCAAGCTAGTGTGGGTCCCGCATCCTCCATATGTCTCCAAAACCATTTGTCACCTAGGATTTCTCTTGAATTTCTTTATTCACTCTATTTATTAAATAATTGAACCCTTATAATGTCTAAACATCATTTATTATCCCCCTTATTCCAAATCCCAAAGCTTCCACCCCAAACCTAGGAAACTAGTAATTTTCCTCCTTGACAATTATTTGACCCTTAACATCAATTTTACAAACTCTAATGAATATGGCTAATGTGATTAGGCCATTGTGACCCAATTCCAATTTTGGGACATCACACGGAACTTGTGGCTAGAATTCCCAGATGGAACCTTCCTAGACACACTTGTAGGACCTCCGGAAACCCAGTTATGTTGCATGGTTGGAATTCTATGCCCCCAGTAGGGATTCAACAAGTGTCCCTATAAGCCTTTAGGGTGCGCCGTTGTAACATGCCATAGAGTGGTGACTATGGATTAGGTCATCGAATCATTGACTTTGTTCTATTCAATACATCGAATTGATTCCAAGGATACCCCTCTCCTCTGTTTTCAATGCTTATAGATTTCCTTATAGGATGATTTTGGAAACTAGGGTTTCACTAAGTAATCATCTATGATTTTTTTGCACAAAGTGGTAAAGTTTTCAAATTCCTTGACCAGGAACTTATGGCTAGCATTCCCATGTGGAACCTTCGTAGACACACTTGAAGGACCTCTTGGAACTTAAGTTTGTTGCACGGTTGGAATTCTATGCCCCGGGTAGGGATTCAACAGGTGTCCCTAAAATCCTTTAGAGTGTGAGTTTTAAGGGGGCATAGATTGGTGATCGTGGTTCATATCGATGAACCATCGACTCTGTTGGATTCAGTGCATAAGGATACTTCTAGGGGTGCCACTCTCTTCTGGGTCCATGGCACATAGATCATATTCTAGATCGATTTTGTAAACTAGGCTTTTGCTCAATACGATACTTTGCAATTATTGCACATAGGGATCAAATTTGCAAATTCCTCGACCGAGAAATTGTGGCAAGCATTCCCACATGGAACCTTCCTAGACACACTTGCAGGAACTCCTGGAAATCCATTTTTTTGTGCGGTTGGAATTCTATTCCCTCGATAGGGATTCAATAGGTGCCTGTCAAATCATTTAGGGTGCGAGTTGTTAGAGGCCGTAGAATGGTTACCATGGATTGGATCACGAACCATTGACTCTTATGGATTGAAGACACTAGGATGGTTCTAGGGGTGTCCCTCTCTTATGGGTTGATGGAACAAAGATCATCTTCTAGGTCGATTTTGGAAACTAGGGTTTTGCTCAATAAGGGGATTTTCAATTATTGCACATAGGGGTCAACTTTGCAAATTACACAACCAGGAACTTATGGATAGCATTCCTAGGCGGAAACTACCTATGCACACTTGAACGACCTCCCAGAACCTAGTTTTCTTGTACAGTTGGAATTTTATGCCCCCGGTAGGGATTCAATAGGTGTGCCTGAAATCCTTTAGGGTGAAAGTTGTAGTGGGCCATAGAATGGTGACCATAGATTAGATAGATGAACCATTGACTCTGTTGGATTCAAAAAATCAGGATAGTGATAGGGATTCCCCTCTCCTTTGGGTCTAGAGCCTATATATTCCCTTATCGGACAATTTTGGAAACTAGGGTTTCACTTAGTAAGGGTTTATGCTTTTTTTTCACATAGAGGTCAACTTTGCAAATTCCTCAATCGAGAACTTGTGTATAGCATTCACATGTTGAACCTTCCTAGACACACTTGCAAGACCTCCTGAAACCTAGTTTTGTTGCATGATTGTAATTCTATGCCCCCGTTAGGAATTCAACAGGTGTCCCTGAAATCCTTTAGGGTGTGATTTGTAAAGGGCCATAGAATGGTGAACATGGCTCAACTTGATGAACCATTGAATCCATTTGATTAAGGATATCAGAATAGTGCTAGGGGTGCCCCTCTTTTCTCAGTCCATGGCACATAGATCATCTTCTAGGTCAATTTTGGAAAATAGGGTTTGCTCAATAAGGGACTTTGCAATTATTTCACATAGGGGCCAACTTTGCAAATTCATTGATCAGGAACTTGTTTCTGGAATTCCCACGTCGAACCTTCCTAGACACACTTGCGGGAACTTCTGGAACCCAGGTTTGTTGCATGGTTGGAATTCTATGCCCTCGATAGGGATTCAATAGGTGTCTGTGAAAGCCTTTAGGGTGTGAGTTTCAATGAGCCATAGAATGGTGACCATGTCTTGGATCGATGAAACATTGAATAGTTTGTATTCAGTACATTGGGATGGTGCTAGGTTTCCCCTCTCTTTTGGGTCCATGGAACAGAGATCATCTTCTAGGTCGATTTTGGAAACTAGGGTTTTGCTCAATAAGCATCTTTGCAATTATTGCACATAGGGGTCAACTTTACAAATTCCTCAATCGAGAACTTGTGGCTACCATTCCCAAGTAGAACCTGACTAGACACACTTGCAGGACCTCCTAGAACCCAGTTTTGTTGCACAGTTGGAATTCTATGCCCCCGGTAGGGATTCATTAAGTGCCCCTAAAATCCTTTAGGGTGTGAGTTGTAATGGGCCATAGAATGATGATCGTGGCTCGGGTCGATGAACCATTGACTACATTGGATTCAAGACATCAGGATAGTTCTAGGGTTTCCCCTCTTCTATGGCTCCAAGGCATAGATATTTCGTTATAGGATGATTTTGTAAAGCAGGGTTTCGCTTAGTACTGATGAGAATATTGCAGATGTGTTAACAAAGCCTTTGTTAGTGACGAAATTTAGGTACTTCTGAGACAAGCTTGGTATGGCATAGAATGCCTCCCTCACTGAGAGGGAGTGTTAAATATACAACATCAGGAGACATTCTCCAAACCAATCTTGTGTAATCAAGATTGATCCTGCCGTATAGAGGTAATTGGTCAAAGTAATGATGTTGTAAATTATTGTTGGAAAAGGCTCCGAACTTATGTGTATCAAGTCATGATTATCATGTGAACCTTCCGTATAAAGGTATCCATGAGATAGACCTCCCGTATATAGGTGGATCTTCCATATAAAGGTCATGTTTTACCTGTTGAAAGAATTTAATGTTGTGTGATATATTATTAACCATGATCACCAGATTGCTATTAAGTCTCGTTTAGAGATTGATCACCTCTAAAGTGAATTACTTTAGCATATGATCTTTTGGTATGGAATAATATAATATGATCACAACATCTGATAATTCTTCTTAGTATAATGTAATGTGATGGATAATTAAAGTTATCACATATTGACCATGTAGTAAGAGATAAAGAAATAAAAATAAAGCATAGAGATCAAGAGAATTCAAAATTCCCCATGTAGACACTTCAACTAATTAAGGATAACTCGAATTGTTAAATCTTTAGTTATAAAGCTTCAATTAAGTATCAATGTATGCCTCAATCAATGTTTCAGTTAATGGATTAGTCAAAGATATGCCTCAGTTAAATAAAGAACTCACAGTGGTCACTTCAGGTAAATCAATAAGCATGATTTTAGTTAACTAAGTGTTAAATAAGAAGGACTAGTTAACTAAAGTGTTTTCACTTTAGATAAACTAAAAGATGTCACTTTAGTAAATCAAGGAGAACTCAAATTGATCACTACAGTGATGTTAACAAGAATTATTTTAAGAGAGTTAACTAAGTGATGACACCTAAGTTAGCCACCTAACTAAGTGGGAAAGATTTCTGTTAAGAGGAGAGTTCATCCTAAGTGTCAATTTAGTGAGATAAAACATTGCATGAGAAGTGGGGTGCATCTCTGCATGCAAGATTGATACATCCAATTTGAGGGCGATTTCATCCTGATGTTAGAAGATAAAAATAGAAGAGAAGAATGTATAAATATGTTATACATGATTGATGAATCCAATGTGAAGCAAATTCTTTTCTCCTTTGAAGTCAAGGTACTTCTCTTTGCGTGTAGGATATTATTATTGAAGGCAAGGTGGTTCTCCAATTGATCTCTCTTCTCTATTGCTTATGTATTTTCACCAAGAGTGTTTTTCATGATCCCTTATCTTCCGAAAGTAATCTGATATGATGTAAAAGAAAGCATTCCCTACTATCCATTATATTATGCTGAGAAGAATTGCAGGGGTTTTTGTTCTCATAGTTTTGAGGATTCTCCCTAGGGTCTATCTTGTGTTATGGTTGTATGAATTTCATGTGATTGAATTGTATCATTTATTCAAGTTTCGGCATCTAAAAGAATTAAAGATAAAATATCAACCAAATATTAACATTGTATCAGAGCTCAGGGCATGAAGGAGCTCATATTTACATGGCAGCTAGATCCTACGTTGATCTTGATAAGTTGAGGACAAGATTTGAAGACTATGGCATCAATATCTGTATGACTGGAAGACCGTCTTGAGGGAACTTCAAACTTCAACACTTAGAAGGATAGGATTCTCAACATCCTAGAGGAACATTACTTGGATGGATACGTATCCACTATGGTGGAGGAGCCTACATCTAATGCAGAGCGCATAAACTTCAAGAAGAATCAAGCTAAGTCCAAACAGATCAACTATAATTAAGTAAAATATTACTTGATTCCCATGATCACACCACTAAAGATTGCAAAAGAATGTTATGATTCATTGAATACTCTATCTAATAAGAAGTCCAAATTCAAAAGAGGGCATTGAAGAATAAGCTTCGAAACTTAAATATGGATATGGATGAGATATGTCCTACTTCTTCACCAATATCTCTCAGGTAAGAGATCAACTTGATAGTATTGTAGCAATGGTGGATGAGGATGATCTTATCCAAACCACTATTGATGACCTCCCATCCTCATGGGAGACATTCTTGGCTTCAATAAATGTCCGAGAGGTACAAAATAACTTCAAAAGGTTGTGGCGTGACTTCCTCCAAGAGGAGGGGCGAATCTAGAGCAAGTCAATGTGCACCAAAGAAGAAAACCTTTCCTTCACGACAAGAATGAAGAAAGGAAAGAAATCCTTCTTCGAAAAGAAGTTCTCTCATCCAAAGAAGAAGGTGTTCAACAAAGGATTTGACAAGTCAAAATCTAGATGCTTCAATTGAAACAAGAAAGGCCATTTCTCAAGAGAGTGCAAAGCAAAGAGGAAAGGAAAGTTTCATGCTTCTACCACCATAGAAGATGAAACCACTCAAAAGAATGCATCCAAAGAAATGGAGACAAGAAGGGAGTTTACCTTGTCTCATCCCTTTCAGGATCCATCATCACAAGTGTAGACACATGGTTTATTGACAGTGGTGAATCCAAAAATATGATTTGTTACAAGAGTGCCATCACTGACCTAGAGGATAAAAAGTTCACAAGCATGGTAGAGTTGGGGGACAACTCAACATATTCGATCCAAGGAGTTGGACCCACCTCATTCCAGCTGAGAACTAGTGATATTTTACATGAGGAGGACATTCTATATGTTCTAGGATTGAAGAAGAACCTCCTTTCAGTTTTGGTTCTTGAAGACAAAGGCTTTCAAGTTGTCTTCATGGATAACAAAGCACTTTTATGGTCGAAGAACAAAATCCTAGAATCTGCTGCTTTGATTGGAGTTCGAGAGGGAGGACTCTACAAGGTACCAAGGAAGTACATTAAAGTTATGATTCACCACACTATCATTCCATCTATGGCACCGAAGGCTTGGACACCTGCACTACAAAGCGCTACTAGTACTTCAAAATATGGTAAAAGGTATGCTCGTATTTTATTTTGAGCATGATAGTGTATGTCGGGGTTGTGCACTCGGGAAGAATGTTAAGAAAAGTTTTTCTAGCAGTACGACTATATCTAAACGGATTTTAGATTTAATACATTATGATGTATGTGGTTCCATGTCATCTCCCTCCCTGAGTGGCTTCTTATATTATGTATTGTTCATAGATTATTTTTCTAGGAAGTCATGTATTTATTTCATGAAGCCTAAAAGTGAAACTCTTATCAAATTTAAAGAGTTCAAAGCCCTAGTTGAAAATAAAAAAGAAATGCACATCCATGCATTAAGGTCTCATAATGGAGATGAATTTGATTCACATGAATTTCATGAGCTATGTATTGATACATGAATATGTAGATAATTAACAGTACCATACAACCCTAAAAAAAATGGGGTTTCCAAAAGGAAGAATAGAACCATATGTGAGGTTGCAAAAGCCATGGTGCATGATCAATATATGTCTACCTCATTATGGGTAGAAGACACCTGTACAACTATGTACATCGAGAATAGAATCCCACATTCCATTCTAGATGAGAAGACACCAGAAGAAGTGATTACCAGTGAGAAGCCAGACATCTCAAACTTGAGTATCTTCGGGATCCCAATATACATTCATGTACCGAAAGAAAATAGAACAAAGATGGATCCTTCTAAAAATAAAGGCACCCTTGTGGATTATAGTGAGTCATCCAAAGCATACCGAATATATGTACCTGGTGAGAGACACATTAAAGTCAGTTGAGATGTTACCTTCCATGAGGAAGCTGGTTTCAAAAGATCGAAAGAGATTCAATGTGACTCAGAGATCCACTAGCTCCTGAAGAACTGGTAGAATTGGTTGATAGGTCACTTGACGAACCTCCCGATAAAAGAATATTTTCTTGGTGCCGAGACATCTTACAAAATGCATAGAAACATGGAGCACCAATAGGCTTATCCAAATAGCACAAGGAACTTGATAGATATTCATGGTATGTTTCATTCATGAGTCCCATCAGTGATTCAGAACCATCCTTATATGAAGAAGATGTAAACTAGAAACTTTGGAAAGATGAAATGATGGAGGAGTACAAAACTATAATGAAGAATGATATTTGGGAGGTTGTTCCCAAATCTAAGGGGAATTCCATTGTGACTTCCACATGGATTTACAAGATAAAGCATGTTGTGGATGGTAGCATTGAGAAGTAGAAATCCAAATTCATTGCCAGAGGTTTTGCTCAGAAAGAAGGCGTCGATTATGATGAGACCTTTTCCCCTGTGGCAAGGTACACCAAAATCAAAGCAACGATTTCACTTGCATTTGTTCTAGGATGGAAACTTCACTAGATGGATGTGAAGAGAGCCTTCCTCAAATGTGAGGTTGAGGAATAGGTTTGTGTTAAACATTCTGAAGGATTTTTGGTGCATGGGAAGGAGTCCCATGTTTGCAATTAGCTAAAGAAAGCTCTAAATGTGCTTAAGCAATCCCCCAGGCTTGGTACTCTAGAACTGATACCTACCTTTAGAAATTGGGTTTCTATAAGATTGAAGTTGATCCAAATTTTTACTTCAAAGTCATTAAGAACCAACCGTTGATATTGGTTGTATATGTTGATGATTTGTTTCTCACTGGAGAGGAACATCTGATTGCTTGGTGCAAGAGGGGGCTCACCTCAGAGTTAGAGATGAAATACTTAGGTCTAATGCACTACTTTCTTGGCCTTGAGATTAGGCAAAGAAAAGATGATTTTTTCTATCTCAAGGGAAGTAGAATATGGATCTATTGTGTAGGTTTCGCATGATAGATTACAAATCTATGACTACATGAATGGTTTCCAACTTGAGTAAAATTCACGAGTCAAGATCTAGATCAGATCTATTATATCCCACTTTGTATAGACAACTTATAGGCTCGCTAATGTACTCAATACATTCGAGGCCTGATATATGTTATGCCGTGAGAATTCTGAGTCAATTTATTTTTGATCAAAGACAAAGACACTGGAAAAATATTAAGCATGTGCTTAGGTACCTTCGAGGTACAATTTCATATGGAATCATATATGCCTCCATTGGAGGAGTCATGTTACTTCGTTTTATAGACTTAGATTGGGGGAGGAAGCATTGTCGACAGTAAGAGTACATCTGGCTACGGTTATAGCCTAGGATTAGCTACGATATCTTGGTCTAGCAGAAATCAGGGATTCGTAGCCCATATCACTACCAAAGTAGAATGTATAGCTGCTAGTGTTTCCTTCCGAGAAGTAGTGTGGATCAGAAATCTACTTGCATGGTTGTTTGGTGAAAAACTTGAGCCTACAGTTATTAGGTGTGACAATCAGAGTTGCATCAAGATTTCTAAAAACCTAGTGTTTCATGACAAGTTGAAGCACATTGAAATGAAGTATCACTTCATCCAAGACATGGTCTAGAAAGGTATAGTGAAACTTCAGTACATTGCTACTAATGATCATATTGTAGATGTGTTAACAAATCCTCTGTCAATGACAAAGTTTAGGTACTTCCGAGACAAGCTTGGTGTTAGGATACATTCATCATTGAGTTTTATGTCTGCATGCATTTTTGCATGCAGCATGCATTCTACATGCATGTCATGCAATTACATGCATCCCAGTCATCAGTTTGGTGTCACCTAGCACCTATTCCCCAATTTGCTAGGCTCGGGAGCCTCTTTCCATTCATTTTTATCCCTCCTAGTTAGTGATGCGCCCACCTTTCACCTACCACATGTGAAAGGAGGCCTTCTTCACCTACCACTCAGTTACACTTCAGTTAGTTGAGTAATTTGTGGATCTTTCCTTGATTTAAGGCTAGATTGACTTGTTAACTAACTGAAACACTTCGTTGGGCCCCCAGTGAGACTAGATTGCCTATTTTGACTCCAGACAGCTCCCCATGTGCCCTCCGTTGAGCCTCCTTCACTACATTAGTGCTCACATGCGCTAGTTACACCTACCACATTCAGTTAGACTCAGTTTGACACCTGGTTGACCATTACTAGTGCATTGATGACTCCACTGATCTTATGATGAGGACTCCTAGTGAGCCAAGCTATTCCATTTAGGAAATTCGAATGACCTTCTTGGTTAATTCGAATTATTCAGTCATTTGTGACTGCACATTGTATTGTATTCTACTTCTGACTTCAATAGAGCACTACTGCAATTCTCTTGCACAGTTTACACATATTATTCTGTATGCATCTGTTGTAATTGATTTTCTTGTTCAATTAGATCTATTGTGCTTCAATTTCACATGGTATCATAGCTATGACAGGGACAAGACTTCTTTTCTGCAGGGATTATTCATGAAGATTGAGTGAATTTTCTCACAAAAATATTGTAGCAGTGGCATGCATTCGCTACTAGGCATGCAGTGCCAAAAATTCTCTTCCAATCCACACCAGAAGCCGAGAGTTTTCCACATAATTCCTCGATTCGAATCATTGGATCTTCAAGCTTGCTTGATTGTCTTATGCCAGGTGTGAAGCAACTTGAAAATAGTGGATTGTTTGACCTTATGGTTCTTGTTTTCTTGTGATTTGCAGGTTATTCACTCCCTTTATTGCATTCGCTCCTCTTGAAAGATGGACACTTCTTCATCAAATCTTCTCACTCCCTTAAACTATTTTTAGTGGAAGGATGATATGGAGATATTTCTGTGCTCTAAATGATTCTACAGAGTTACCATGGGCCTAGAAGTCAAAGCTACATCAGTAGTAGAGAAGGAAAAATATTTCAATAAGCTTGATGAAGGTTATGGTTTCCTTTGTCTCAACATCTCTAAGGATATTCTTTTCCATCTCAGTGGATTGAATACTCCGAAAGAGGTATGGGAGAAAATTGCCACAATCTTTGGCAAGCAGGATGATATGAGATCTTATCAACTAGAGAATGAGTTGATTGCCCTCAATCTTGAAAAATTTGAGACCATCAATGACTTCTTCACTAAGTTTAAAAGCGTGGCTATGCTATTGAAGCAATGTGGAGTGGAAAAAGAAGATAAACAATTGATCTTATGCATTCTTTCAAAACTTGGAAAATATTATTCAGTTTTTGTTTCAACTTTCAATACGGGAAAGCTCATAATTTCCAATTGGAAAATGACTACCTTAAGTGCCTTCATTGAATCTGTGACAAAGGTGCATGATAAAATTATTCAAATGGCAGCCATATGCTCCAAATATCAATCTCTATTTTCTGGAGGATCCAAAGCTATGAATGGAAAAGGGAAGCAAAAGAAAGAGAAGCCAAAGTTTGATCCTTCCAAGCAAAGAGAGAAAACCAAGCAAACGGATGAGCCATCCGGTTCAAGAAACAAGCAAAAGGGAAAAGAGGGGAAAGAGAATACAAAATGTTCTTATTGCAGCAAGGGATTTCATCCTAAAAGTTCATGCATGAAAAATACCATAGATTAGATGGCCCTTCTCTTGGAGAAAAACAACATAACCCTTCCTAACGGTGCAAAGAAGAAGGAGAAAAATGATCACCCTGAAAGAGGTCATGCACTCATGGAAACTGTTTCGAACTCCACCACTCTTATAGATTCTAGAGCTTCTAACCACACGGTTGCAATTAAATATTATCTATCATAATTTGACCCCAACAACACCACCTCCATCCACATGGAAGATGACTCACATATTTCCTCAAAGGGAAAAGGAACCATTCATTTAGAGCATGGCAGTTTCCACAATGTTCTCTATGTTCCTTAGCTTCGAATATTATTTCCGTTTATCAGATAACACACACTGGTTCACAAAAGAAAGTTGTATTCTTCCCTAACAAAGTTGAAATTTCTGATATACAAAGTGGAAAACTCATTGCGGTAGGAAAATCCAATCATGCTGCAGAAGCATATGAATTTTCACACTTTCTCCCACATGAAAATCCCACCGCTCTTATAACTCATGGAAATGAGCTTAGTAGGATATGGCATGAGAGGCTTGGACACCTAAATTATAAATATTTGCAGCTACTACATAAAAATTCCATGGTTGATGGCCTTCCAAAGATTAGATCCTCGAAGGGAATATGCAAAGGTTGCATCATTGGGAAGCACCTCGAGCACAAATTTAAACGAGGCAAAGCTAGTAGATCTTCTTCTAGTTTGGGGCTGATACATTCTGATATCAATGGTCCGCTACCGCATACCTCCATGAATGGCTCAAGGTATGTTCTGACATTTATCGATGACTTCTCCAGATTTACTTGGGTCTTCTTTCTCAAAAACAAGTCAGAAGTGTAGCATCTCATTGATAACAGCATTAATTATAATAATAATAACAGTGGAAATAATAATTGAGATTATGACTGCATTAGTTGTACACTTGTTAGTACTAAGCATGCTTTATTTTATATTTAGCAGCAATAAGATAATGACAGTTGTTAACACATAACTATTAAACATGATTATGATGACAAGGAAATAAACAGATTGGGAAAATGATGCGACACTTTCTCTTTTGCGATGATACCGACAGTTTTGACTTTGCTACATAAGGGTGTACTACAAGGTACCCTAGAGCTTACTTAGTTGCAATGCTAAAGTTAAATGAATGTCCTATGTGCAGACGAAAGGTAAGAAGTGTTGATGTATATGTAACTTCGGAATGTATTTCACATATATGTATATTGTATTCCTATAGAGATGGTATTATTCCTCTATAAGGAAGTGTCGTCATTTATATTGTAAGTGTCGTAACTTATACTTGATGGGTTATTAGACCACCTTATTTGGGGTCGGCCTTGTATAAGTCATGTGGGTCAAAGGGTTATTAGACCACCCTATTGGGGGTCGGCCATGTGGGTCAAAGGGTTATTAGACCACCCTATTGGGGGTCGGCCCACTCAGCATTATGTTATGTGGTTAAGTTCGAGCCTACATGAGTTAGGTAAAAAGGCAAGTCAAGTCAAGTATAAATAGAGTGCGGGAGGCACTCTATTTACTCACTCACTTCTCACACATGCTCTCAAGGAGAAGAGGCGCACTTATGGAGGAGGAGGATTGCTGCTAGGTTATGGATATCTCTCTTGGTTGGTTGTATCATTGCTCTATCTATCTCTGAGGAAGTTATTGGGGTTTTTCACCTTTATGGTTTTCCCCAAGTAAATCTTTGTGTCTCTTGTGTGCTTGCATTATTGTCTCCATGATTGATATGCTGTAGATATGCTGTACATGTTGTTCTCTCAGTTAAGATCCTAGATCATATTGAAGTAAATTCAGAAAATTTAACATGGTATCAGAGCTAGCCTGAAAGAAGGCATGATATGGCATGTATGACACTTGTTGCACTTACGATGCTAGGGCTTGATATAGCAAAAACCAGTCATCGTAGCACTTTCGCTATAAATCCGTTTTGGCAAAGTTTTCGGATCTGAAATTGTTACAGGACAAAGCTAAGATCTCCAGTTATCTTGTGTCCAAAGGACAACCTCTAATTCGTTGTACTTTGTGATTTATGATCTGTACAATATAGGGTTTCTGCCTCTTCCAGATCTGAGTCAAAATCAGGTGACCTTGGGAAAAAGGTCATATCTTGGGCTAGGAAGATCCAAAGGAAATTTCGTAAAAAGTGACAGGTATTACACAGTCTGTAATATCTCAGAAAACGTTTTCAGAGGCCGAAGTTGAATCAGTGACACGTGGCACGCCGTACAAGTTCGCTCTCCTGTATTATCCCATAAACAGGTCACGTTGCGACATTTGGCATAACTCTCTCTCAGAGAGTCCAATTGAGGTCAGACCTATCAGGATGGAAAGGTAACAGGCCGAGATATCTCAGAAAACTTTTTCAGAGGCTGAAGTTAAAACAGTGACACGTGGCACTCCGTACAAGTTCGCTCTCCTGTTTTATCCCAAAACAGGTCACGTTGCGACATTTGGCATAACTCTCTCTCAGAGAATCCAATTGAGGTCAGACCTGTCAGGATGGAAAGATAACAGGTTAGAATATCTCAGGAAACTTTTTTCAGACCCTGTGGATCAAAAATTTCGGAGTTACACCAGAAACAATCAGGTACATATTTCTGTCAAAACAGAATTATTTTTGGGTACCTTCATTCATGGCTTCCGGAATTTAGGGCTTTTGAGAAAGTTGGAATTTTTGTAATCGGAGACCACGGCTGGATGCTACTCATCAAAATAGAAATTTAGAGACCAAGATCAGAATTTTTGGTTGGGCAAAAGGCCGGGCTTGATTAGACCCTAGTTCGGGACTTTGATCAGAAAAATGGAAATTTAGGGCTTCTGTAAAAATGGGAATTTTTGAAATCTGTGACCACGGCTGGAAGCTCCTCAGAAAAATAGAAGCTTAGAGCTTTGGATAAAACATTTTGATGGGGCAAAAGAGTGGGCTTCATCAAACCCCAGTTCAGGGTCACGTCCAGTGAATCCGGAAGTTTCAAAGGAAAAATTGAGGAGTGAAACTTTGCAGTTTTCAAATTCTGAATATACCAGTTTGATCAGTTCATCAAGGCGCATATTCCTATCCTATCGGAAGGTTGAAATTCAAAGTTTGAATTTTTGGGGTTTCTTTGACAAACCCATATCCAGCTCAAGGTCCAGTTCTTGCAAATCAAGTGGATTGGGTTAATCCTAGAAGAAGATGGATTGATCACCTGCATAAGTGAAAGAAGTTCCTGTCTCAGAGGGAGATGAGGATAAGGCCTTACATAAGAAGATTACAAGCGATCTCGATAGGTATGACTCATCGAGGTATGTTTCGATATTTTTCCATGATTAAGTTTATGGTATGTTTGTCTTCATGTTATTACGGTTAGTACAATTTTGATTTTATATTTGTTGTATCACCTTAACAAAATTATGAATACATGATAGAAGATATTCATTGGTTAGGGTGTTGACACTTATGATTGTACTAATGCATTATGGTGTTGTATGAGGTTTGTGTTGTCTACTAACATGAAAGGTACACCAAGAAAGACAGATCATGTTCTGGTCCAAGAACATATGATCATGATAACATGAGGACAAAGATTCATCCATTGTCATGGATCTCATACAAGATCCATTCACGAGGGACCAAGGATGAATATGAGTTCAAGAACAGGTAATCCAGGAAGCAAAGATCAAGAGGGAGTACACTCTAGTGGTTTATGCAAGGATGCAAATATTCAGAGGGAGTTGTCCATCTCTCTACATTCCACAACAGAAAGGTGTAGAAGAAGCTACTTCAGATTAGGACTCCAGCAGCTCCTGCAAGGAAGCGAAGACTCAGAGGAAGTCCACCCAATGAACAAACAAAGATAAGTATTTTAATTATCATTTCTTACATATTTGTTTGTTTAAATAAAATTGTTCAATGATGTATATGGTCATGGTCTTAGACTTAGGATATGTATTGTGCATATTAGAATAATTACATTAATGAACAGTATACTACTAATATGCATGGGTAAGTAGCCTATGGCACTGTACAACATTCCATTGCTACTTATCTAGAATGAAACCTCTTTGCTGACATGTTGGGAGTTGTGCACACTCTTAACAATGTTCTGGTAGAGATTGGAAGGCATCTAGAAAGTTATGGGATATGGATAAATGTTGTATTGAAGCATTGGCTAAGATAATTGCATGACTGTATGACATATCTATTTATGTGTAAGAATTTGTTCTGAAAACTATGAGATGTTTTCTAATCATGCAATTTAACTTGTTGTGTAGGAAAGATCGTATGCCATCTCCTACAAAAGAAGAACTACAACATTTGTTCAGCAACAAATTTATTTATTGAAGATATTGAAGTTCCCAGGATCTGGGATGAAGAAATGGAATGCCATGATCCGTCGATCATGAAGAATGATGTTTGGGATGTAATCCCAAGACATGAAGGGAAGTTTGCTATGACTTCCAAATAGAACTTTCAGATCAAGCATGTTGCAGGTGGCAGCATAAAGAAATACAAAAGTGATGAAATAGAAGATACACCAGATGGATTCAAGACAGCTTTCTTGAATGGTGTAGTTGAAGAAGAAGCAGCCACTTGGTTCTGAGACACATGATAGGAAATCATATATGTGCAGAACTTGGTATGGTGAAGATAGATTGATTGCCGACACGCAGAGGAAGCTTACTATCGAGTTCGAGATGAAGAACTTGGGGATGATGCACTATTTGGTTTTGGCATGGAGGTGTGGCAGAGTGTAGAAGGAATCTTCCTTGGACAAGGGAAGTATGCAGTAGAGATCCTGAAGAGGTTCAGGATGATGGATTGCAAGGCCATGACCACACCTATGGCATCGAATCTGAAGCTTCTTTGTGATGCTTCATCTGAGCCAGTTGATGTTTCTATGTATCGTCAGATTATTGGGTCCTTGATGTACCTGACGAACACGAGACCAGATATTTGCTTTGCTGTGAACACATTGAGCCAGTTCCTGATGGATCCGAGGAGTGTTCACCTGGTTACTGTAAAGAATGTTCTAAGGTACCTGAAGGGTACAGTGGATTATGGGCTCAGATATGAGGCGAATCAAAAGTTTAACCTGCAGGGTTATGTTGATTCAGATTGGGCTGGCAGTGCTGCAGATAGGAAGAGCACATCTGGGTGTTGCTTCAGTATGGGATCAGGTGTGATCTCTTGGTTTAGCAGGAAGCAGTCCTGCGTAGCACTGAGTACAGCTGAGGCAGAGTATGTTGCAGCCTGTTCAGCTAGTTGTGAGGCAGTATGGCTAAGGAAGCTACTGTCTGAGTTATTTGATCTCCCGTTGGAGGCTACTGGTATCTTCTGTGATAACCAGAGTTGTGTGAAGCTGTCCGAGAACCCAGTGTTTCATGATAGGTCGAAACACATAGAGATCAAATATCACTATATCAGGGATATGGTGCAGAGAGGAGCTGTGAAGCTCCTGTATGTTGCGACGGACGAGCAGATTGCAGATGTGCTGACGAAGCCACTAGCCAGGGTGAAGTTCGAGTACTTCAGAGAGAGGCTTGGCGTTATTCAGATCGAGGACACTTCGAGGAAGAAGTGACGGACACATTTGCTGAAGCCATTCCAAGCATGTTGGAAGGAGGATCCTTCACATGGCTGTGGATGTAAGCGCTGGATGATGAGCATCAGGATGATGTTCTAGTTTCTGCTTGATATGATCAGTTGGATCATTTTATGTATGTATGTACGCATCATGTTGGATGCAGGATATGATCAGTTGGATCATTTTATGTATGTATGTACGCATCACTTTGGATGCTGGATATGATCAGGAGGATCATGTATGATGATATGTATCAGGTAGATACTTGGTATGCATCAGGTAGATGCATTGATGATCAGGAGGATCATGTATGATGATATGTATCAGGTAGATGCATTGATGATTAGGAGGATCATGTATGATGATATGTATCAGGTAGATACTTGGTATGCATCAGGTAGATGCATTGATGATCAGGAGGATCATGTATGATACTTGGTATGCATCAGGAAGATGCATTGATGATCAGGTAGATCATGCAGCAGGATGTTGCAGTGATGATCAGGATGATCATAGATGACGAGCTTCAGGATGTTGCTCAAGACGACATGCAGCAGGATGTTGCAGTGATGATCAGGATGATCATAGATGACGAGCTTCAGGATGTTGCTCCAGATGACATGCAGCAGGATGTTGCATTGATGATCAGGACGATCATGGATGACGAGCTTCGGGATGTTGCTCCAGATGACTTGCAGCAGGACGTTGCAGTGATTATGATCAGGACGATCATGAGTACATCAGGATGATGTATGGTGAGTATCAGGTTGATACTCTGTGGCCGTGGATCAGGTTGTGCAGATGAGCATGTCTGGGAGATCCTATAGGTCGGAGTTGTGTACCCGTAACAGCCTGGGATGCTCTTTCGAGACATTGCTCTGGGAGGACATGTAATTTGTGCCCTGGGAGATTTCAGGTCGGAGTTGTGTACCCGTAACATCCTGAGATGCTCTTGCGAGGTTTTGTCCTATGGCATGTAATTTGGGCCCTGGGAGATTTCAGGTCGGAGTTGTGTACCCGTAACATCCTGAGATGCTCTTGCGAGGTTTTGCCATGACCACATGTAATTTGTGCCCTAGGAGATCTCAGGTCGGAGTTGTGTACCCGTAACATCCTGAGATGCTCTTGCTAGGTTTTGTGGTGGACCACATGTAATTTGTGCCCTGGGAGATCTTAGGTCGGAGTTGTGTACCCGTAACATCCTAAGATGCTCTTTCGAGGTTTTGTGGTGGGGTCACATGTAATAGCGCCCTGGGAGATCCTACAGGTTGGAGTTGTGTACCCGTAATATCCTGGGATGCTCTTTCGAGGTTTTGTGACGCACGTAATAAGTCCTGAGGATTCCACAGTATGGCCAGTGATGACGAAGACCTACAGGTGGTGGGCCTACATCCAGTATGAAAAAGGACTGGCTCTGTAGAACTTCCTATGACGAGTAGAGACAGAGATTGGATGAGATAGCAACAGTAGTGACGATGATGATGACGATGCATCGATGACGATGATCCAGAGAAGATGACTTGTGCTAGAAGAACTGTGCTGAGAAATACCTTCCTAGTTAAGAGGGAGTGTTGATGTATATGTAACTTCGGAATGTATTTCACATATATGTATATTGTATTCCTATAGAGATGGTATTATTCCTCTATAAGGAAGTGTCGTCATTTATATTGTAAGTGTCGTAACTTATACTTGATGGGTTATTAGACCACCTTATTTGGGGTCGGCCTTGTATAAGTCATGTGGGTCAAAGGGTTATTAGACCACCCTATTGGGGGTCGGCCATGTGGGTCAAAGGGTTATTAGACCACCCTATTGGGGGTCGGCCCACTCAGCATTATGTTATGTGGTTAAGTTCGAGCCTACATGAGTTAGGTAAAAAGGCAAGTCAAGTCAAGTATAAATAGAGTGCGGGAGGCACTCTATTTACTCACTCACTTCTCACACATGCTCTCAAGGAGAAGAGGCGCACTTATGGAGGAGGAGGATTGCTGCTAGGTTATGGATATCTCTCTTGGTTGGTTGTATCATTGCTCTATCTATCTCTAAGGAAGTTATTGGGGTTTTTCACCTTTATGGTTTTCCCCAAGTAAATCTTTGTGTCTCTTGTGTGCTTGCATTATTGTCTCCATGATTGATATGCTGTAGATATGCTGTACATGTTGTTCTCTCAGTTAAGATCCTAGATCATATTGAAGTAAATTCAGAAAATTTAACAAGAAGGTTCATGGCTACGTGTAAGGTTCAATATCAACATCGTAAATAATAAAATGTTATAATTCTATTGCACTTCACCACAAGTACACAGGTAAGGGTTTCATTACTATAATTATTGTTTGTCAGATGATGCCTTACAATTCCATAATGTTTAAAACATAGTCATATCTGTATGTCGCCTTATTGATAGTTTTGTTTTTGTAATTCATGTCGTTGTTGTAGCTGGCTTGTCGTCATCTCTAAGATAATTAAGTACTTGTGAAAATTAATGTCATGTTTGTATTATTAAATGTCAATTGCATGGTGATAAGAGTTCAAAATATGATGTTCGAGCCCAAAGCATGGTTTTTGTACTTGTTACAACTCAATGGTCTTAATGTAATTCAAAGTGTAAACTCCTATAATATGGTGATATGAAGTCTATGCTTGATACATGACTTAGACTAAATCCTAGTACCGGAATTGTGATTTTAGAGCTGTAAACTATTGACTATATAAATCAATGTTTATAACTTGAACTTTATTACATAACCATATAAGTTCTAATATCCATATTATATATATATATATATATATATCGATATTTCAATCATAGTTTTGTTCCATAACTACTATATAATAAAACAACATTGTTATTATTTGGAAACTATATCGTGGTTTTGTGCACTGACATGAAATTATTGTTGATAGGATTTGAGTTGACAATCATTAATATGACATGGTCTCGAGCTGCTATGACGATCACGTATCGATCCTGCATTAATACCTTGATTAATGACTTAGCAAATGGGGAATTATTGCAAATCCACGCAATTGCAAAGTCAATGTTTTATTAGCCGAATCAACCTCTGTGTGATGATTTCTATAATTACACTTCTACGAGCTGGCTGTTGTTCGATCCCTTGGGTACCAAACTAGAATTACTTTGCTTGATCAATGGATGAGGTATTAAATGCAAAGGTTGTATGTCCCAATGCCATTTCGCTGCCACTATCATGATCGTTGATTGCAATGTTTTTGGACCATTAGATGGCGATCCCTAACTTCTATCATTGTTTTCGTTTAAGAGATTTGAAAGTTGTTCATTATGCTATTGTTACGGTTTGTGTGTGGCCGGTAGGCTGTCAAAATTTCTAGGGTTTGTTAGTATCAGGAGGTCTTGACCTCTATTCCTTTAGGTAGGCTTTGAGTTGCAGGTTTTATCCATTGTAATGGCATTGTAATGAGATTTTGGTTCTCTGGTTCACGTATTTGTCGAGTTGATAGTTTTTAGAAATTTTTCACTTAAGAATGAATGGAAGACACACCCAAGTGACAATGTTCAAAGGGTTTTCCTATCTCATTTACCAATGTGGAAAGCCATTGGTTTAATGGTGAAAGTGGAATAATTTGGTACTTTTGCAGCAAGGTAAATTTTTCTTTATCAAACCGTAATTCTTTGAATGTACTTCATCTTTCAAATTGAATAGGTGTTAATCGTGAAAAACTAAGCCATCGTCTGTTTTCAGTTGCAGATTGTGAGGAAGAACATCGAGCAAGGGTTTTGCAAGGTTGGAGAGCTTTCATTCAGGTAAGCTCCGGGTCTTCCAAACCCTCGTAGGTGCTCTATGACTGTGTTGATGGGGTTTCAAAGGCTATGTAGTTGGTCTTGCCATGAATCATCGTAGTTGTTAATTGAAGAACTTCGAACCACCATTTGTAAATCAAATGATAACTATTTTTTGGTATTGTGACTTTTGTTTGGTTATAATATCTCTGGTTCTCTACAATGTTATTAATCTTCGTCGAACTGGAAAATGTAAAATTTGTCCACATTGAGGGTCTTAAGAACTCGTTCCAATAATGGACTTGGGTATAAACCCTGTATGTTTTTGGTAAATATTTTGTAACTTTTGTTTCTGACCACAATGTCTCCATTTTCTTAAATTTTGAAACTCGTAATGGTTTTAGCCATTGAGCCACGACTTGTTTGTATAAGGAACGATTTTAGGAGCCAAGGGTCGTTTATAGTGACTACGATGCTTCCCTTTTGGGAATGAATGAGTATGTTAAAATGTTTCTGTGTAAAAATCGTTCATGTTGTAAAACGTAATGTGGTAGGATGTCAACTTGATTTTCGATCTAGGGTTTAGGTAGTCTGTCGTAGAAGAAAAACTTTGTAGAATGCTAACCTTAAATGGCTTGTCTACTAGTTTGTATCGAACTAAAAACTTGATGAGTAAGAATTGTAAGTCAGGTTTGTGAAACTTGTCTCAGATAATTAGCTCTGTAATATGTATTGTTAGGTGGTTTCAACTTGTTCTAAAGAAACAAACAGGTCACCTCTGATTCGTGTTTGGTCTTTGGAAAATAGAATATATAAAACATAGTTGTTTTCATAATAGTCCTTCATATGATAGGTTTTGTACTGTAGAGTAATGTGGAAATAATATATGTTTATAATACTGTGGATAATGATATTGGATATTCGATCAATGCGTTCTTAGGTTTTACAGTGCTATAATGCTATGTATTTAATACTATAAGTAGTTTGTAAAAATAATGGAAAATACAATACTAAGATTGGAAAGATACACGTGTTTTATGAATCTAAAATGATAGGTGTGAAACACTAAAGGTTTTACACTATTTCTGTTTACAGTTTGAATATTTATTGGATAAAATGTATGATAGCAATAAAATATTTATAATATTTTTATTATCTGTTTGTACTATAAAATTCTAGGAAATGGATAATGTAAGAAATGAAAACAGTGCGTGTAAGTGCAAAGTGAAAAGTTGTGTGATGATTGTTTTGTTTAGTCTTGATATGATGATCACATTCATTTATTTGTGGCTCTGTTATTATAATGAAAACATAATATGATATATAGAAAGATGCTTTCTATCTATTTCCTATGTACATAATGATGATAAGAGTGATGCGACGCAACTGTACAAGAATTAAACATTATTTGTTCTTTGTATAACTAAGGAAACATTTCATACATATATTAAATCTTATATAGAAATTTCTACAATTATTAACTAAAGAGTAGAAACTGATAAACATATGAATTATTATATCTATTTATCGAATCAAATTGGCAAATTGCCTATCTTATCATCTATTCTTAATTTGAGTATCTATACTGGAGTATGATGCACAATACAGCATGGGGAAAAATATATATACTGATTTATCAATAATTTAAACTTTAACATTTAGACTTCAAAAAATTTAGAATTAGATTCTATTTTGGAAGCAGGAAACAAAGATTAAAATATACAGAACAATACTATTAGCTAAAGTAAGGTAGAAAATTTGTAAGAATCTGGATAAATCTGTAGAGTAACAAACACTGCAAGAAGACTGTTCCACCCAACCAATTCCTGAAAATAGTCAAGTACTATCTTAGGACCCCTGAGCATGTTCACTGAACCACCAGGAGGAAGAAACTCAGGAAATAGGACTTCTTCTTGTAGTAGCAAATAACTTCTGAATCTTCAATAACTAATAGTCCAATAGTCCTGCACCAACATCTCTGGTTCTTCTCAACAATATGGAGACTTAAGATTGCATTCAAAACGAGCCTCCCTATTCGAATCTCTCAGTGATCACCTGATGCACATGAGGAAAATATTCTGCAGAAGTATTGATTAAGAGCTACTTGCTCAATTCGAATATGCCTTTATAGGCTGCCTAGGCCTTTTCAGATGTTACTAAGTCATTAAACGAGCTGACTGCTCACTCCCTCCACTTGGGGGATACTGCCCTATTTTTAGGGGTAGTTGTCCCATAACCAACAGCTAGTCATGTGATGCAATTGCTGTCATCTGTCCCATACCTTCCAACAACTTTCATTCCTCCTAGTGGGTCAGTGAACACTCATTCAATAGTCCTCTTGGGTGTTTGTCTCCTAATTAATTTATTTAAATAATAATATTCAGTAATTACATTCATCCATGATCAAAACTGATCATAATTACAAAACTTTGTAATTAAATTTAAGAGAAAGTATTTTGCAAATAAAATAGTAAATTTCAGAAATTTGGGTAGGTGACATACACCCCCTCTTAAGTCTCAACATTGTCCTCGATGTTGGCTAATCACTACTTGAGTGTTCCTGAAACAGAGTTGGGTATGTTTCCTGCATACTACTCTCCAACTCCCAGGTTGCCTCTTCTGGGCTAAGGTGTTTCCATTACACCTTCACTTTCCCAATACTGCGATTCCGGAGAATAGTTTCCCTCCTTCCGAGGATACAATCCGGTTCCACCAGAAAATCTCTGTCTTGTCCCACCTGTGCATCATTCCAATTTACAACATGAGTAATATCATGCACATATTTCTTTAAAAATTATATATGAAAAACATTACGTATTTTCAAGTTAGGTGACAATGCCAGTTGGTATGCCACTACTCCAACCTTAGACAATATTTCAAAAGGACCGCAATACCTGGGTACCAACTTGTCACAACTCCCCAATTTCAGTGAAATATTTTTCGGTCTTACCTTGAGGAATACATGTTCACCAACCTGGCACTCTTTATGAGTTCTTTTTGAATCTGCTTGACTCTATTGCCTTTCTTGGGCAGCTTTTAAATGTCCTTGCACCTGTTTCACAATTAGTTCTAACTCCTGCAATAATTTAGTTCCTAAAACGACTCTATTTACTAGATCATTCCATGAAACAGGTTTAGTACATTTCCTACCATAAATAATTTCAAAAGAATTAAGTCTGGATGATGCATGATAGCGATTATTATAAGCAAATTCTGCTAAGTGCAAGTAATCTTCCCACTTACCAGGCTGATCATTAACATACATTCTTAATAAATCTTCTAAAACTTGATTCACCCTTTATGTCTGAACATCCGTTTGTGGGTGAAATGCTATACTAAGATTTAAAGTTGTGTACAACCCCTTAAACAATGACCTCTAGAAGTTTCCTGTAAACTTCGAGTCACGATCTGAAATTATTACCTTCGGTATTCCATGTAGTCTAAAAATATGTTTCATAAAGATCTCTGCAATATCTGGAGCCTTATGAGTAGTCTTTACGGGTATGAAATGTGCTGCCTTGCTGAGTTTGTCCACTACCACCATGATAGAATCATGTTGTTTCTGATTTTTAGGTAATCTAGTAATAAAATCTATGTTGATCACTTCCCATTTCCAACTTGGTATCGGTAATGGTTGCAACAATCCAGCAGGATGTTGGTGTTCAACCTTCACCTTTTGACAATCCAAACATTTAGTTATATACTCTGCTACTTCATCCTTCATTCTGGGCCAATAATATTCTTTTCTCAGCATAGTAATGGTCTTTTGATAACTTGGATGACTCGAATAGTGACTTTCATGCATCTCATTTAATATCAGAAATTTTATTTCTTGTATGTCTGGTACATACAATCTATTTTTAAAGAGTAATAAACCATTTTCCTTCATGCTGAAATCTTCAATACAATTTTCAGAACTGTTGTTTGCTGTCTTTTCCTTCATTTTTCTGTATTCTTAATCTATTTCACTCTTTTCAAGAATCTGATTTTCTAAATTAGTTGAATAAGTACTGATTGCTGAAATAAAATTTAGTTTTTCCTTACGACTCAAGGCATATGCAACCTTGTTCTCCTTCCCTTTAATATGCTGAATTTCGAAATCATACTCACTTAAAAACATCAACCATCTAGCTTGTCTAGCGTTTAGGTTTGTCTGATCCAATAAATATTTTAGACCCATGTTATCTATCAATAATGTAAAGTTCCTGCCAATAAGGTGGTGACACCACATTTTTAAGGCATGAATAATTGTTAATAACTCTAAATCATAGGTAGAGTAGTTCTTTTCATGTACTTTCAGCTTTCTAGATTCATATGCCACCGCATGCCCTTCCTGAGTCAGGACTCCACCGAGTCCATCATTGCATGCATCTGTACAAACTACAAAATCCTTGTTGGGGTTTGTTATCCTCAAGATAGGTGCTGTCGTCAATAATTCCTTTAAATTCTTAAAACTATCAGCACATTTATGATCCCAAACAAATTTCTTCCTTTTCTTCTGCAAGGAAGTTATGGGGTTGGCAATTTTTGAGAAATTCTCTATAAAATTTCTGTAATACCCAATAATGCCCATAAATGATCTTACATCCGACACATCTTTAGGAACTGGCCAGTCATTGATGGCCCTTATCTTGTCGGGGTCAACCGAGATTCCTTCTGCCTAAATTATGTGTCCTAGATACTAAATTTTGTCTTTGTGGAAGTCACACTTACTAAACTTGGCATATAGTTGATGATCTCTTAGAACTTGTAGGATAATCCGTAAATGTTCATCATGCTCATCTTTGCTTTTTGAGTACATTAAAATTTCGTCTATAAACACAAGAACAAACTTGTCTAAGTATTTATGGAGAATATTCTTCATCAGACACATAAATACAGCCGAGGCATTAGTCAAGCCAAATGGCACGACTGCAAACTCATAATGTCCATACCGAGTTTGGAAAGCTGTCTTTAAAATATCTTCATCCTTAACCCGTACTTGATGATATCCTGATCTTAGATCAATCTTTGAAAATACTGTTTCTCCATCAAGATGATCAAATAGATCATCTATGCAGGGCAACGGATACCTATTCTTGATCGTCATCTTATTAAGCTGGCGATAATCTATGTATAGTCTTAAGGTTCCATCTTTCTTCTTAGCAAAGATGACAGGTGTTCCCTAAGGAGACACACTGGGTCTAATATACTTCTTGTCAATAAGATCCTTCAACTGTGATTTTAATTCATTTAACTCCAGTATGTTCATTCTGTATGGGGCTTTAGAATTTGGTATTGCTACTGGTATTAACTCTATGGTAAAATCTAAATCTCTTTTGGGTAATAATCCTGGAATCTCCTCAGGAAATACATCCTGAAAATCCTTTAGGACAGGTATGTCCTCTAATTTCAGTTTGTCCTCTTTGTCCATAAACTCATCATTTACCACATTTACTACAAACATTTGGAATCCTTTCCTAACTGCCCTCTTAACTTGCATGGCTGAAATCTGTCTAAGGGTTACCTTCCTTGGGATGCCTCTTATTTCTACAGTTTTCCCTTCATTATTTAAGCATGTAAAACTTTTTCCATAACAATCCAGGATGACATGATGGGATTCTAACCAGTCCATCCCAACTATAATATCATAAGCTCTTAAAGGTAGAATATTCAACTTGATTTGTGTTTGTAAATGATTCATGGACAAAACACAATTTTCTATAAAATCTGATACTTTCCTCTTTGTTCCAGTTGCTAGTCTAACTAGCCATGATTTACTAAACTTTTCAGTTTTCAGTTTAAGACTTTCCACAATGTCTGGTGATATATAAATTAAGCTAGCACCTGGATCTATTAAAATAGTGACAGGATGGTCATGTATCATACCTTCAATCTCTACCATGGAGATTTGATGATCCGCTTGCCTGCTGTCGAGTGCTACATTGATTTTGGGCATTTCCCTTGCCACATCTCCCACCGTAGGTTCAGTTTGTATATAGTTGATGTTGTTTGCTTTCCGCTTTCTCAAGGGACATTCTAATGCGTAATGAGGACCTTGGCATTCAAAACATTTGATAGGTGCCTTTGGCTCACTAGTCTTAGCATTATTTGGTGCATTTCTGGGTGCTAGAGAATTCTGCTGTGAATTGTTTCTGGAATTGTTCCCTTGATAATTCCAGTTCTGAAAATTTTTACTTTGAAATCCGGGATTTCCACTGAATTTGAAAATTTTCATTTTCTACTCAAAATTGTTGGGCTTATAATTCTTCCAGTTTGACATTCCTTCTATTTTTCGATTTGTGTCATAACAGAAAACTGTTTTTCTCATAGCCTCTTCCAAGGTTTTAGGAATGCCATACTCGATTCTATCCTTAATACTGAAAGGTAGACAGCTCAAGTACCTTTGAATTTTCGGTTTCTCTTCTATGAGGTATGGTACATATCTTAGTAAGTTCAGAAACTTACTGTTCATTTCCTTCATGTTCATACCTCCCAGCTTCAAATCATAGAACTCTTTGGATTTTTCTTCATAGTACTGTTCAGACAAGTACTTGTTTTGAAAGTATCGTTTAAGGGCACTCCAGCTTACATCTTTATCATTGATGCCCTTTACCCTTTTGATGTCCTATCACTAGATATCCGCTTTTTCGGTCAAGTTATATATAGCCATTTTTGCCTTTAAGAACTCTGAATAGTTATAGATCTGGAAGTATTTCTTCATACCAGACAACCAAGCTTCAGCTGTCTTGCCTTTGTCAGTTTCTCCATTGAAAGTTAGAGGTCTTATCTTCTTGAACACTCCAGAAATCTCCTCATATTCCTTATGATTTTTCCTTCTTGGTTTGGAATCTCCTTCAATACTATCACTGGTATAGTTACGTTTTCTTTGCGTACTTCAATAGCATCTCCTGATGAGGTTGAGCTATCTTTCACTTCACTGGTTTTTATGTTCTGATTTTTATTAGTGTGAGGCAGATCCTCAACTTTGGAAATATCTTCATTATTTTTCTCTTGCTCTTCAATTTGGCTTTGTTAAAACAACACTTGATTTAGTTGTTCGTGTGCTTGCAGAATCCTCTCATTATCTTATTTCACAGATCTGATTTCTGCTTCTAAATCATGGATAGCACCTAATAGTTCTGATGAATTGTTATTTAACTCCGCTTGACATTCCTCTACATAGTGCTATCCCAAACTATGACTGTTTGGATAAAATCTGTTGCTTAAATGTTCAGCTGAGTTCTCTATACCTGTAACTGAAAATAATTTCTGGATAACATAATAATTAAATTTTAAAGTTAGTACAATTTTCTGCTATATGAAAATTTTCTGTTGAGTGTTTTGGACCTCATTCAGGCCTAGAGTTCAAATTTGAGCTCTGATACCACATGTAACATCTCGAATTTTCATAAAAATTTAAAATTTTTTATAACAGCATTAATTATAATAATAATAACCGTGGAAATAATAATTGAGATTATGACAGCATTAGTTGTACAGTCGTTAGTACTAAGCATGCTTTATTTTCTGTTTTAGCAGCAATAAGATAATGACAGTTGTTAACACATAACTAGTAAACATGATTATGACGACAAGGAAATAAACAGATTGGGAAAATGATGCGACACTTTCTCTTTTGCGATGATACTAACCGTTTTTACTTTGCTACATAAGGGTGTCCTATGAGGTACCTTGGAGCTTACTTAGCTGCAACGCTAAAGCTTAATGAATGTCCTACATGCAAACGACATGTAAGAAGGTTCATGGCTATGTGTAAGGTTCAATATCAACGTCGTAAATAATAAAATGTTATAATTCTGATGCACTTCACCACAAGTACGCAGGTAAGGGTTTCATTACTATAATTATTGTTTGTCAGATGATGCCTTATAATTCCATAATGTTTAAAACAGAGTTGTATTTGTATGTTTCCTTATTGATAGTTTTGTTGCTGTAATTCATGTCATTGTTGTAGCTGGCTTGTCGTCATCTCTAAGATAATTAAGTACTTGTGAAAATTAACGTCGTGTTTGTATTGTTAAACGTCAATTGTATGTTGATAAGAGTTCAAAATATGATGTTTGAGGCCAAAGCATGGTTTTTGCACTTGTTACAACTCAATGGTCTTAATGTAATTCAAAGTGTAAACTCCTATAATATGGTGATATGAAGTCTATGTTTGATACATGACTTAGACTAAATCCTAGTACCCGAATTGTGATTTTAGAGCTGTAAACTATTAACTATATAAATCAATGTTTATAACTTGAACTTTATTACATAACCATATAAGTTCTCATATCCATATTATATATATATATATATTTTATCATAGTTTTGTTCCATAACTACTATATAATAAAACAACATTGTTATTATTTGGAAACTATATCGTGGTTTTATGCACTGACATGAAATTATTGTTGATAGGATTCAAGTTGACATTCATTAATATGACATGGTCTTGAGCTGCTGTGATGATCACGTCACGATCCTGCATTAATACCTCGATTCACGACTCAGCAAATGGGAAATTATTGCAAATCCATGTAATTGCAAAGTTGATGTTTTATTAGCCGGATCAACCTCTGTGTGATGATTTATATAATTACACTTCTCCGAGCTGGCTATTGTTCAATCCCTTGGGTACCAAACTAGCATTGCCTTGCTTGATCAATGGATGAGGTATTAAATGCAAAGGTTGTATGTCAGAATTCCATTTCGCTGGCACTATCATGATCGTTGATTGTAATGTATTTGGACCGTTAGATGGCGATCCCTAACTTCTATCGTCGTTTTGGTTTAAGAGATTTGAAAGTTGTTCATTATGCTATTGTTGCAGCTTGTGTGTGGCCAGCAGGCTACCAAAATTTCTAGGGTTTGTAGGTATGAGGAGGTATCGACCTCGAGTCCTTCAGGTAGGCATTGAGTTGCAAGTTTTAGCCATTGTAATGGCGTTGTAATGAGATTATGGTTCTCTGATTCACGTATTTGTCAAGTTGATAGTTTTTAGAAATTTTTCACTTAAGAATGAATGGAAGACACACCCAGGTGACAATGTTCAAAGGGTTTTCTTGTCTCATTTACCAGCGTGGAAAGCCATCGTTTTAATGGTGAAAGTGGAAAACTTTGGTAGTTTTGTAGCAAGGTAAATTTTTCTTTATCAAATCGTCATTCTTTTAATGTACTTCATATTTCAAATTGAATAGGTGTAAATCCTCAAAAACTAAGCCATCGTTTCTTCTCAGTTGCAGATCGTGAGGGAGAACATCAAGCAAGGGTTTTGCAAGGTTGGTGAGCTTTCATTTGGGTAAGCTCCCGGTCTTCCAAACGCTCGTAGGTGCTCTGTGATTGTGTTGATGGGGTTTCAAAGGTTATGTAGCTGGTCCTACAGTGACTCGTTGTAGTTGTTAATTGAAGAACTTCGAACCATCATTTGTAAATCACATTATAACTGTTTTTCAGTATTGTGACTTTTGTTGGTTATAAGATCTTTGGTTCTCTACCTTGTTATTGATCTTCGTCGAACTGGAAAATGTAAAATTCTTCCATATCGAAGGTCTTAAGAACTCGTTACAATAATGGACTTGGGTATAAACCCTGTATGTTTTTGGCAAACATTTTGTAACTTTCGTTTCTGACCACAATGTCTTCATTTTCTTGAATTTTGAAACTCGTAATGGTTTTAGCCATTGAGCCACGATATGTTTGTATAAGGAATGATTCAAGGAGCCAAGACTCATTTATAATGACTATGATGCTTCCCTTTTGGCAATGAATGAGTATGTTAAAATGTTTCTGTGTAAAAATCGTTCGTGTTGTAACACGTAATGTTGTAGGATGTCAGCTTGATTTTCGATCTAGGGTTTCGGTAGTCTGTCGTAGAAGAAAAACTTTGTAGAATGCTAACTTGAAATGGCTTCTCTACTAGTTTGTATCGAACTGAAAACTTAATGAGTAAGAATTGTAAGTCAGGTTTGTGAAACTTGTCTCAGATAATTTGCTCTGTAATATGTGCTGTTAGGTGGTTTCAACTCGTTGTAAAGAAACGAACAGGCCACCTCCGATTCGTGTTTGGTATTTGGAAAATAGAATATATAAAACATAGTTGTTTTCATAATAGTCCTTCATATGATAGGTTTTGTACTGTAGAGTAATGTGGAAATAATATATGTTTATAGTACTGTGGATAATGATATTGGATATTCGATCAATGCGTTCTTAGGTTTTACAGTGCTATAATGCTATGTTTTTAATACTATAAGCAGTTTGTAAAAATAATGGAAAATACAATACTGAGATTGGAAAGATACAAGTGCTTTATGAATCTAAAATGATAGGTGTGAAACACTAAAGGTTTTACACTGTTTCTATTTACAATTTGAATATTTATTGGATAAAATGTCTGATAGCAATAAAATATTTATAATATTTTTATTATCTGTTTGTACTATAAAATTCTAGGAAATGGATAAAGTAAGAAATGAAAACGGTGTGTGTAAGTGCAAAGTGAAAAACTGTGTGACGATTGTTTTGTACAATCTTGATATGATGAACACATTCATTTAATTGTGGCTCTCTTATTATAATGCAAACATAATATGAGATATAGAAAGATGATTTCTATCTATTTCCTATGTACATAACGATGATAAGAGTGAGGTGATGCAACTGTACAGGAATTAAACATTATTTGTTCTTTGTATAACAAAGGAAACATTTCATATATATATTAAATATTATACAGAAGTTTCGATAATTATTAACTAAAGAGTGGAAACTGATAAACATATGAATTATTATATCTATTTATTGAATCAAGTTGGCAAATTGCCTATCTTATCATCTATTCTTAATTTGAGTATCTATACTAGAGTACGATGCACAAAACAACGTGGGGAAAAATATAGATATTGATTTATCAATCATTTAAACTTTAACATTCAGACTTCAACAAATTTAGAATTAGATTCTATTTTGAAAGCAGGAAACAAAGATTAAAATATACAGAACAATTCTATTAGCTAAAGTAATGTAAAAATTTGTAAGAACCTGGATAAATCTGTAGAGCAACAAACAACCCAAGAAGACTGTTCCACCCAACCAATTCCTAAAAACAATCAAGTACTGTCTTAGGACCCCCGAGCCTGTTCACTAAACCACTAGGAGGAAGAAACTCAGGAAATAGGACTTCTTCTTGTAGTAGCAAATAACTTCTGAATCTTCAATAACTAGCAGTCCAATAGACCTGCACCAGCATCTCTGGTTCTTCTCAACAATATGCAGACTTAAGATTGCATTCACAACTAACCTCCCTATTCGAATCTCTCAGTGATCACCTGATGCACATGAGGAAAATATTATGCAGAAATATTGATTAAGAGATGCCTACTCAATTCGAATTTTCCTTTATAGGCTACCGAGGCCTTTTCAGATGTTACTGGGTCATTAAATGAGCTTCCTTCTCACTCCCTCCTCCTGGGGGATAATGCCCTATTTTTACGGGTAGTTGTCCCATAACCAACAGCTAGTGGTGTGATGCAATTGTTGCCATCTGTCCCATACCTTCCAACAACTTCCATTCCTTCTAGTGGGTCAGTGAAAACTCATTTAACAGTCCTCTTGGGTGTTTGTCTCCTAATTAATTTATTTAAATAATAATATTTAGTAACTACATTCATCCATGATCAAAACTGATCATAATTACAAAACTTTGTAATTAAATTTAACATAGAGTATTTTCCAAATAAAATAGTAATTTTCAGAAATTTGGGTAGGTGACATACACCCCCCCTTAAGTCTCAACATCGTTCTCGATGTTGGCTAATCACTACTTGAGTGTTCCTGAAACAGAGTTGGGTATGCTGCATGCATACAACTCGCCAACTCCCAGGTTGCATCATATGGGCTAAGGTGTTTCCATTGCACCTTCACTTGCCCAATGCTGCGATTCTGAAGAATAGTTTCCCTCCTTCCAAGGATACAATCTGGTTCCACCAGAAAATATCCGTCTTGTCCCACCTGTACATCATTCCCATTTACAACATGAGTAGTATCGTGCACATATTTCTTTAAAAATGATAGATGAAAAACATTATGTATTTTTCAGTTAGGTGGCAATGCCAGTTGGTATGGCACTGCTCCAACCTTAAACAATATTTCAAAAGGACCGCAATACCTGGGTGCCAACTTGGCACAGCTCCCCAATTTCAGTGAACATTTTTTCGGTCTTACCTTGAGGAATACATGTTCACCAACCTGGAACTCTTGATGAGTTCTTTTTGAATCTGCTTAACTCTTTTGCCTATCTTGAGCAGCTTTTAAATGTTCTTGCACCTGTTTCACAATTAGTTCTAACTCTTGCAATAATTCAGGTCCTAAAACAACTCTATTTACTGGATCATTACATGAAACAGGCGTATTACATTTCCTACCATAAATAATTTCAAGAGGACTAAGTCTGGCCGATGCATGATAGTGATTATTATAAGCAAGTTCTTCTAAGTGCAAGTAATCTTCCCACTTACTATGCTAATCCTTAATATACATTCTTAATAAATCTTCTAAAACTTGATTCACCCTTTCTGTCTGACCATCCGTTTGTGGGTGAAATGTTGTACTGAAATTTAAAGTTGTGTTCAACACCTTAAACAATGACGTCCAGAAGTTTCCTGTAAACTTCGAGTCACGATCTGAAATTATTACCTTTGGTATTCCATGTAGTCTAAAATTTGTTTCATGAAGATCTCTGCAATATCTTGAGCCTTATGAGTAGTCTTTATGGGTATGAAATGTGTTTCCTTGCTGAGTTTGTCCACTACCACCATGATAGAATCATGTTGTTTCTAATTTTTAGGTAATCCAGTAATAAAATCTATGCTAATCACTTATGACAATCCAAAATCTATGGTAATCCAGCAGGATGTTGGTGTTCAACCTTCACCTTTTGACAATCCAAACATTTAGCTATGTACTCTGCTACTTCATCCTTCATTCTGGGCCAATAATATTCTTTTCTTAGCATAGTAATCATCTTTTGATAACCTGGATGACTAGAATAGTGACTTTTATGTATCTCATTTAATATCAGAAATTTTATTTCTGATATGTCTGGTACATACAATCTATTTTTAAACAATAATAAACTGTTTTCCTTCATGCTGAAATCTGCCATACAATTTTCAGAACTGTTGTTTGCTTTCTTTTCCTTCATTTTTCCGTATTCTTCAGCTGTTTCACTCTTTTCTGGAATCTGATTTTCTAAATTAGTTGAATAAGTACTGATTGCTGAAATAAAATTTAGTTTTTCCCTACAACTCAAGGAATCTGCAACCTTGTTCTCCTTCCCTTTAATATGCTGAATTTCGAAATCATACTCACTTAAAAACGTCAACCATCTAGCTTGTCTAGCGTTCAGGTTTGTCTGATCCAATAAATATTTAAGACCCATGTTTTCTGTCAATAATGTAAATTTCATTCCAATAAGGTGGTGAAGCCACATTTTTGAGGCATGAATAACTGCCAATAACTCTAAGTCATAGGTAGAGTAGTTCTTTTCATGTACTTTCATCTTTCTAGATTCATATGCCACCGCATGCCCTTCCTGTGTCAGGACTCCATCGAGTCCGTCATTGCATGCGTCTATACAAACTACAAAATCCTTGTTGGGGTCTGCTATCCTCAAGATAGGTGCTGTCGTCAGTAGTTCCTTTAATTTCTTAAAATTGTCAGCACATTTCTGATCCCAAACAAATTTCTTCCCTTTCTTCTGTAAGGAAGTTATGGGGTTGGCAATTTTTGAGAAATTCTCTATAAAATTTCTGTGATACCCAGTAATGCCCACAAATGATCTTACATCCGACACATCTTTAGTAACCGGCCAGTCATTAACGACCCTTATCTTGTCGGGGTCAACCGGGATTCCTTCTGCTGAAATTATGTGTCCTAGATACTTAATTTTATCTTTGTGGAAGTCACACTTACTAAACTTGGCATATAGTTGATGATCTCTTAGAACTTGTAGGATAATCCGTAAATGTTCATCATGCTCTTCTTAGCTTTTTGAGTACACTAAAATGTCGTCTATAAACACAACAACAAACTTGTCTAAGTATTTATGCAGAATATTATTCATTAGACACATAAATATAGTCGGGGCATTAGTCAAGCCAAATGGCATGACTACGAACTCGTAATGTCCATACTGAGTTTGGAAAGATGTCTTGAATATATCTTCATCCTTCACCCATACTTGATGATATCTTGATCTTAGCTCAATCTTTGAAAATACTGTTGCTCCACGCAGCTGATCAAATAGATCATCTATGCTTGGAAATTCATACCTATTCTTGATCGTCACCTTATTAAGCTGGCGATAATCTATGCACAGTCTTAGGGTTGCATCTTTCTTCTTAACAAAGATGATAAGTGCTCCCCAAGGAGACACACTGGGTCTAATATACTTCTTGTCAATAAGATCCTTCAATTGTGATTTTAATTCATTTAACTCCAGTATGTTCATTTTGTATGGGGCTTTAGAATTCAGTACTGCTCCTAGTATTAACTATATGCTAAAATCTAAATCTCTTCTGGGTGGTAATCCTCGAATCTCCTCAAGAAATACATCCTTAAAATCCTTTAGGACATGTATGTCCTCTAATTTTAGTTTGTCCTCTTTGTCCATAAACTCATCATTTTTCCACGTTTACTGCAAACATTTGGCATCCTCTCCTAACTTCCGTCTTAACTTGCATGGCTGAAATATGTCTAAGGGTTACCTTCCTTGGGATGCCTCTTATTTCTATAGTTTTCCCTTCATCATTTAAGCATGTAAATCTTTTTCCATAACAATCTAGGATGACATGATGGGCTTCTAACCAATCCATACCAACTATAATATCATAAGATCCTAAAGGTAGAATATTCAACTTGATTTGTGTTTGTAAATGATTCATGGACAAAACACAATTTTCTATAAAATCTGATACTTTCCTCTTTGTTCCAGTTGCTAGTCTAACTAGCCATGATTTACTAAACTTTTCAGTTTTCAGTTTAAGACTTTCCACAATGTCTGGTGATATATAACTTAAGCTAGCACCTGGATCTATTAAAATAGTGACAGGATGGTCATGTATCATACCTTCAATATATACCATGGATATTTGATGATTTGCTTGCCTGTTGTCGAGTGCTGCATTGATTCAGGGCATTTCCCTTGCCACATCTCCCACCGTAGGTTCAATCTGTATAGAGTTGATGTTGTTTGCTTTCCGCTTTCTCAAGGGACATTCTGATGCGTAATGAGGACCTTGGCATTCAAAACATTTGATAGGTGCCTTTGGTTCACTGATCTTGGCATTATTTGGTGCATTTTTGGGTGCTGTAGAATTCTGCTGTGAATTGTTTCTATAATTGTTCCCTTGATAATTCCAGTTCTGAAATTTTTTCCTTTGAAATCCGGAAATTCCATTGAATCTGAAATTTTTCTTTTTCTGCTAAAAATTGTTGGGCTTATGATTCTTCCAGTTTGACATTCCTTCTCTTTTCCGATTTGTGTCATAATAGAAAACTGCCTTTCTCATAGCCTCTTCCAAGGTTTTAGGACTATCCCAGTCGATTCTGTCCTTAATACTGAAAGGTAGATAGCTCAAGTACCTTTGAATTTTCGGTTTCTCTTCTATGAGGTATGGTACATATCTTAGTAACTTCAGAAACTTACTGTTAATTTCCTTCATGTTCATACCTCCGAGCTTCAAATCATAGAACTCTTTGGATTTTTCTTCATAGTACTATTCAGACAAGTACTTCTCTTTAAAGTATCGTTTAAAGGCACTCCAACTTACATCTTTATCTTTGATGCCCTTTACCATTTTGATGTCCTGCCACCAGATATCCGCTTTTTCGGTCAAGTTATATATAGCCATTTTTTCTTTTAAGAACTCTGAATAGTTATAGATCTGGAAATATTTCTTCATATCGGACAACCAAGCTTCAGCTGTCTTGCCTTTGTCAGTTTCTCCATTGAAAGTTGGAGGTCTTATCTTCTTGAACTCTCAAGAAATATGCTCATATTCGTTATGATTTTTCCTTCTTGGTTTGGAATCTCCCTCACTGCTATCACTGGTATAGTTACGTTTCCTTTGCATACTTCAATAGCATCTCCGGATGAGGTTGAGCTATCTTTCACTTCACTGGTTTTTATGTTCTGATTTTTATTAGTGTGAGGCAGATCCCCAACTTTAGAAATATCTTCATTATTTTTCTTTTGCTCTTCCATTCGGATTTGTTAAAACAACACTTGATTTAGTTGTTCTTATGCTTGCAGAATCCTCTCATTATCTTGTTTCACAGATCTGATTTCTACTTTTAATTCATGGAAAGCAGGTAACAGTTCTGACGAACTGTTATTTAATTCCCCCTGACCTTCCTCTACATACTACTTTCCCGAACTGTGACTGTTTGGCTAAAATCTGTCGCTTAAATGGTCAACTAAGTTTTCTATACCTGTAACTGAAAATAATTTTTGGATAACATAATAATTAAATTTTCAAGTTAGTACAATTTTCTGCTGCGTGTTTTGGACCTCATTTAGGCTTAGAGTTCGAATCTGAGCTCTAATACCACATGTACCATCTCGAATTTTCATAAAAATTTAAAATTTTTTATAACAGCATTAATTATAATAATAATAACCACGGAAATAGTAATTGAGATTATGAAAGCATTAGTTGTATAGTTGTTAGTGCTAAGCATGATTTATTTTATGTTTTAGCAGCAATAAGATAATGACAGTTGTTAACACATAACTAGTAAACATGATTATGATGACAAGGAAATAAACAGATTGGCAAAATGATGCGACACTTTCTCTTTTGCAATGATAATGACAGTTTTGACTTTGCTACATAAGGGTGTCCTACGAGGTACCCTAGAGCTTACTTAGATGCAACGCTAAAGCTTATTGGATGTCCTATGTGCAGACGTCAGGTAAGAAGGTTCATGGCTACGTGTAAGGTTCAATATCAACGTCGTAAATAATAAAATGTTATAATTCTGTTGCACTTCACCACAAGTACGCAGGTAAGGGTTTCATTACTATAATTATTGTTTATCATATGATGCCTTACAATTCCATAATGTTTAAAATAGATTCGTATCTGTATGTCGCCTTACTGATAGTTTTGTTGCTATAATTCCTGTCGTTGTTGTAGCTGGCTTATCGTCATCTCTAAGATAATTAAGTACTTGTGAAAATTAACGTCGTGTTTGTATTGTTAAACGTCAATTGCATGGTCATAAGAATTCAAAATATGATGTTTGAGGCCAAAGCATGGTTTTTGTACTTGTTACAACTCAATGGTCTTAATGTAATTCAAATTTTAAACTTCTATAATATGGTGATATGAAGTCTATGCTTGATACATGACTTAGACTAAATCCTAGTACCCGAATTGTGATTTTAGAGCTGTAAACTACTGACTATATAAATCAATGTTTAGAACTTGAACTTTATTACATAACCATATAAGTTGTAATATCCATAATTTATATATATATATATATATCGAGATTTTGATCATAGTTTTGTTCCATAACTACTATATAATAAAACAACATTGTTATTATTTGGAAACTATATCGTGGTTTTATGCACTGACATGAAATTATTGTTGACAGGATTCGAGTTGACCGTCATTAATATGACATGGTCTCAAGCTGCTGTGACGATCACGTCTCAATCCTGGATTAATACCTCGATTCACGACTCAGCAAATGGGGAATTATTGCAAATCCATGTAATTGCAAAGTCAATGTTTTATTAGCCGGATCAACCTTTGTGTGATGATTTCTATAATTACGCTTCTCCTAGCTGGCTGTGGTTCGATCCCTTGGGTTCCAAACTGGCATTTCCTTGCTTGATCAACGGATAAGGTGTTAAATGCAAAGGTTGTATGTACCAATGCCATTTCGTTGGCACTAGCATGATCGTTGATTGCAATGTATTTGGATCGTTAGATGGCGATCCCTAACTTCTATTGTCGTTTCGGTTTAAGAGGTTTGAAAGTTTTTCATTATGCTATTGTTGGAGTTTGTGTGTGGCATGTAGGTTGTTGAAATTTCTAACACTTGTAAGTATCAGGAGGTCTCGACATCGAGTCCTTTAGGTTGGCTTTGAGTTGCAGGTTTTAGCCATTGTAATGGCATTGTAATGAGATTCTGATTCTCTAGTTCACGTATTTGTCAAGTTGATAGTTTTTAGAAATTTTTCGCTTAAGAATGAATGGAAGACACACCCAGGTGACAATGTTCAAAGGGTTTTCCTGTCTCATTTACCTACGTGGAAAGCCATCGTTTTAATGGTGAAAGTGGAATACTTTGGTAGCTTTGCAGCAAGGTAAATTTTTCTTTATCAAACCGTAATTCTTTTAATGTACTTCATCTTTCAAATTGAATAGGTGTCAATCGTCAAAACTAAGCCATCGTTTTTTGTCAGTTGCAGATTGTGAGGAAGAACATCGAGCAAGGGTTTTGCAAGGTTAGTGAGCTTTCATTCGGGTAAGCTCTAAGTCTTCCAAACCCTCGTAGGTGCTCTATGATTGTGTTGATGGGGTTTCAAAGGTTATGTAACTAGTCCTGCTATGACTCATCATAGTTGTTAATTGAAGAACTTCGAACCACCATTTGTAAATCAAATGATAACTGTTTTTCGGTATTGTGACTTTTGTTTGGTTATAAGATCTCTGGTTCTCTACCTTGTTATTGATCTTCGTCGTGCTGGAAAATGTAAAATTCATCCATATCAAGGGTCTTAAGAACTTGTTCCAATAATGGACTTGGGTATAAACATTGTATGTTTTTGGAAAACATTTTGTAACTTTCGTTTCTGAGCACAATGTCTTCATTTTCTTGAATTTTGAAACTCGTAATGGTTTTAGCCATTGAGCCACAATCTGTTTGTATAAGGAATGATTCAAGGAGCCAAGGCTCGTTTATAGTGACCACGATGCTTCCCTTTTGGCATTGAATGAGTACGTTAAAATGTTTCTGTGTAAAAATCGTTCGTGTTGTAAAACGTAATGCTGTAGGATGTCAGATTGATTTTCGATCTAGGGTTTAGGTAGTCTATCGTAGAAGAAAAAATTTGTAGAATGCTAACCTAAAATTGCTTGTCTACTAGTTTGTATCGAACTGAAGACTTAATTAGTAAGAATTGTAAGTCGGGTCTGTGAAACTTGTCTCAGATAATTAGCTCTGTAATATGTGTTGTTAGGTGGTTTCAACTCGTTGTAAAGAAATGAACAGGTCACCTCTGATCCGTGTTTGGTCTTTGGAAAATAGAATATATAAAGCATAGTTGTTTTCATAATAGTCCTTCATATGATAGGTTTTGTATTGTAGAGTAATGTGGAAATAATATATGTTTATAATACTGTGGATAATGATATTGGATATTCGATCAATGCGTTCTTAGGTTTTACAGTGCTATAATGCTATGTTTTTAATACTATAAGCAGTTTGTAAAAATAATGGAAAATACAATACTGAGATTGGAAAGATACAATTGTTTTATTTATCTAAAATGATAGGTGTGAAACACTAAAGTTTTTACACTATTTCTGTTTCCAATTTGAATATTTATTGGATAAAATGTCTGATAGTAATAAAATATTTATAATATTTTTATTATCTGTTTGTACTATAAAATTCTAGGAAATGGATAAAGTAAGAAATGAAAACAGTGTGTGTAAGTGCAAAGTGAAAAATTGTGTGATGATTGTTTTGTATAGTCTTGATATGATGATCACATTAATTTAATTACGGCTCTGTTATTATAATGCAAACATAATAGGAGATATAGAAAGATGATTTCTATCTATTTCCTATGTACATAATGATGATAAGAGTGATGCAATGCAACTGTACAGGAATTAAACATTATTTGCTCTTTGTATAACTAAGGAAACATTTCATTTATATATTAAATATTATACAGAACTTTCTACAATTAATAACTAAAGAGCAGAAACTGATAAACATATGAATTATTATATATATTTATCGAATCAATTTGGCAAATTGCCTATCTTATCATCTATTCTTAATTTGAGTATCTATACTGGAGTACGATGCACAAAACAACACGAGGAAAAATATAGATACTGATTTATCAATCATTTAAACTTTAACATTCAGACTTCAACAAATTTAGAATTAGATTCTATTTTGAAAGTAGGAAACAAAGATTAAAATATACAAAACAATTCTATTAGCTGAAGTAAGGTAGAAAATTTGCAAGAACCTGAATAAATCTGTAGAGCAACAAACAGCCCAAGAAGACTGTTCCACCAAACCAATTCCTGAAAACAGTCAAGTACTTTCTTAGGACCCCCGAGCCTATTCACTGAACCACCAGGAGGAATAAACTTAGGAAATAGGACTTCTTCTTGCAGTAGCAAGTAAATTCTGAATCTTCAATAACTAGTTGTCCAATAAACCTGCACCAGCGTCTCTGGTTCTTCTCAACAATATGCAGACTTAAGATTGCATTCACAACTAGCCTCCCTTTTGGAATCTCTCAGTGATTACCTGATGCACATGAGGAAAATATTGATTAAATGATGCCTTCTCAATTCGAATTTTCCTTTATAGGATGCCTAGGCCTTTTCAGATGTTATTGGGTCATTAAATGAGCTTCCTGCTCACTCCCTCCTCCTGGGGGATAATGCCCTATTTTTAAGGGTAGTTGTCCCATAACCAACAGATAGTGGTGTGATGCAATTGATGCCATCTGTCCCATACCTTCCAACAACTTCCATTCCTCCTAGAGGGTCAGTGAAAACTCATTTAACGGTCCTCTTGGGTGTTTGTCTCCTAATTAATTTATTTAAATAATAATATTCAGTAATTACATTCATCCATGATCAAAACTGATCATAATTACAAAACTTTGTAATTAAATTTAACATAAAGTATTTTGCAAATAAAATAGTAATTTTCATAAATTTGAGTAGGTGACATACACCCCCCCTTATGTCTCAACATCGTCCTCGATGTTGGCTAATCACTACTTGAGTGTTCCTGAAACAGAGTTGGGTATGCTGCCTCCATACTACTCTCCAACTCTCAGGTTGCCTCTTCTGGGCTAAGGTTTCCATTGCACCTTCACTTGCTCAATGTTGCGATTCCGGAGAATAGTTTCCCTCCTTCCGAGGATACAATCCGGTTCCACCAGAAAATTTCCATCTTGTCCCACCTATACATCATTCCAGTTTACAACATGAGTAGTATAGTGCACATATTTCTTTAAAAATGATATATGAAAAACATTATGTATTTTTAAGTTAGGTGACAATGCCAATTGGTATGCCACTGCTCCATCCTTAGACAATGTTTCAAAAGGACCGCAATACCTGGGTGCCAACTTGGCATAGCTCCCAAATTTCAGTGAACTCTTTTTCGGTCTCACCTTGAGGAATACATGTTCACCAACCTGGAACTCTTTATGAGTTCTTTTTGAATCTGCTTGACTCTTTTGCCTATCTTGGGCATCTTTTAAATGTCCTTGCACCTGTTTCACAATTAGTTCTAACTCTTGCAATCATTCAGGTCCTAAAACAACTCTATTTACTGGATCATTCCATGAAACAGGTGTATTACATTTTCTATGGTAAACAATTTCAAAAGGACTAAGTCTGGCCGAAGCAGGATAGTGATTATTATAGGCAAATTCTGCTAAGTGCAATTAATCTTCCCACTTACCAGGCTAATCCTTAACATACATTCTTAATAAATTTTCTAAAACTCGATTCACCCTTTCTGTCTGACCATCCCTTTGTGGGTGAAATGTTGTATTGAAATTTAAAGTTGTGTTCAACCCCTTAAACAATGACCTCCAGAAGTTTCCTATAAACTTCGAGTCACAATCTGAAATTATTACCTTCAGTATTCCATGTAGTCTAAAAATATGTTTCATAAAAATCTCTACAGTATCTGGAGCCTTATAAGTAGTCTTTACGGGTATGAAATGTGCTTCCTTTCTGAGTTTGTCCACTACCACCATGATAGAATCATGTTGTTTTTTATTTTTAGGTAATCCAGTAATAAAATCTATGCTGATCACTTCCCATTTCCAACTTGGTATCAGTAACGGTTGCAACAATCTAGCAGGATGTTGGTGTTCAAACTTCACCTTTTGACAATCCAAACATTTAGCTATGTACTCTGCTACTTCATCCTTCATTATGGGCCAATAATATTCTTTTCTCAGCATAATAATGGTCTTTTGATAACCTGGATGACCAGAATAGTGACTTTTATGCATCTCATTTAATATCAGAAATTTTATTTCTGGTATGTCTAGTACATACAATCTATTTTTAAATAGTAATAAACCGTTTTCCTTCCTGCTGAAATCTGCCTTACAATTTTCAGAACTGTTGTTTGCTTTCTTTTCCTTGATTTTTTTGTATTCTTCATCTGTTTCACTCTTTTCTAGAATCTGATTTTCTAAATCAGTTGAATAAGTGCTGATTGTTGAAATAAAATTTAGTTTTGCCTTATGACTCAAGGCATCTACAACCTTGTTCTCCTTCCCTTTAATATGCTAAATTTCGAAACCATACTCACTTAAAAATGTCAACCATCTAGTTTGTCTAGCGTTCAGGTTTGTCTAATCCAATAAATATTTCAGACTCATGTTATTTATCAATAATGTAAATTTCCTGCCAATAAGTTTGTGACGCCACATTTTTAAGGCATGAATAACTGCCAATAACTCTAAATCATAGGTAGAGTAGTTCTTTTCATGTAATTTCATCTTTCTAGATTCATATGCCACCGCATGCCCTTCCTGTGTCAGGACTCCACCGATTCCGTCATTGCATGCGTCTGTACAAACTACAAAATCCTTGTTGGGGTCTGCTATCCTCAAGATAGGTGCTGTCGTCAGTAGTTCCTTTAATTTCTTAAAACTGTCAGCACATTTATGATCCCAAACAAATTTCTTCCCTTTCTTCTACAAGGAAGTTATGGGGTTGGCAATTTTTGAGAAATTCTCTATAAACATTCTGTAATACCAAGTAATTCCCATAAATGATCTTACATCCGACACATCTTTAGGAACTGGATAGTCATTAATGGCCCTTATCTTGTCGGGGTCAACCGAGATTTCTTCCGCCGAAATTATGTGTTCTAGATACTAAATTTTGTCTTTGTGGAAGTCACACTTACTAAACTTGGCATATAGTTGATGATCTCTTAGAACTTGTAGGATAATCCATAAGTGTTCAACATGCTCTTCTTTGCTTTTTGAGTACACTAAAATGTCGTCTATAAACACAACAACAAACTTGTCTAAGTATTTATGCAGAATATTATTCATCAGACACATAAATACAGTTGGGGCATTAGTCAAGCCAAATGGCATGACTACGAACTCATAATGTCCTTTTCGAGTTCGGAAAGCTGTCTTGAAAATATCTACATTCTTTACCCGTACTTGATGATATCCTGATCTTAGATCAATCTTTGAAAATACTGTTGCTCCACGCAGCTGATCAAATAGATCATCTATGCGGGGCAACGGATACCTATTCTAGATCGTCATCTTATTAAGCTGGCGATAGTCTATGCACAATCTTAGGGTTCCGTCTTTCTTCTTAACAAAGATGATAGCTGCTCCCCAAGGAGACACAGTGGGTCTAATATACTTGTTGTCAATAAGCTCCTTCAACTGTGATTTTAATTCATTTAACTCCAGTATGTTCATTCTGTACGGGGCTTTAGAATTCAGTACTGCTTCTGGTAATAACTCTATGGTAAAATCTAAATCTCTTTTGGGTGGTAATCCTGGAATCTCCTCAAGAAATACATCCTTAAAATCCTTTAGGACAGGTATGTCCTCTAATTTTAGGTTGTCCTCTTTGTCCATAAACTCATCATTTACCACGTTTACTACAAACATTTGGCATCCTCTCCTAACTACCCTCTTAACTTGCATGGCTGAAATCTGTCTAAGGGTTACCTTCCTTGGGATGCCTCTTATTTCTACAGTTTTCCCTTCATCATTTAAGCATGTAAAACTTTTTCCATAACAATCCAGGATGACATGATGGGCTTCTAACCAGTCCATCCCAACTATAATATCATAAGATCCTAAAGGTAGAATATTCAACTTGATTTGTGTTTGTAAATGATTCATGGACAAAACACAATTTTCTATAAAATATGATACTTTCCTCTTTGTTCCAGTTGCTAGTCTAACTAGCCATGATTTACTAAACTTTTCAGTTTTCAGTTTAAGACTTTCCACAATTTCTGGTGATATATAACTTAAGCTAGCACCTGTATCTATTAAAATAATGACAAGATGGTCATGTATCATACCTTCAATCTCTACCATGGATATTTGATGATCTGCTTACCTGTTGTTGAGTGCTGCATTGATTCTAGGCATTTCCCTTGCCACATCTCCCACTGTAGGTTCAGTCTGTATAGAGTTGATGTTGTTTGCTTTCCGCTTTCTCAAGGGACATTCTGATGCCTAAAGAGGACCTTGGCATTCAAAACATTTGATAGGTGCCTTTGGCTCACTGATCTTGGCATTATTTGGTGCATTTCTGGGTGCTGTAGAATTCTGCTGTGAATTGTTTCTATAATTGTTCCCTTGATAATTCCAGTTCTGAAAATTTTTCCTTTGAAATCCGGAATTTCCACTGAATCTGAAATTTTTCTTTTTCTGCTCAAAATTGTTGGGCTTATGATTCTTCCAGTTTGACATTCCTTCTCTTTTCCGATTTGTGTCATAACAGAAAACTGCCTTTCTCATAGCCTCTTCCAAGGTTTTAGGACTGTCGTACTCGATTCTATCCTTAATACTGAAAGGTATACAGCTCAAGTAGCTTTGAATTTTTGGTTTCTCTTCTATGAGGTATGGTACATATCTTAGTAAGTTCAAAAACTTACTGTTCATTTCCTTCTTGTTCATACCTCCCAACTTCAAATCATAGAACTCTTTGGATTTTTCTTCATAGTACTATTCAGACAAGTACTTCTCTTTAAAGTATCATTTAAAGGCACTCCAGCTTACATCTTTATCTTTGATGCCCTTTACCCTTTTGATGTCCTGCCACCAGATATCTGCTTTTCCGGTCAAGCTATATATAGCCATTTTTTCCTTTAAGAACTCTGAATAGTTATATATCTGGAAGTATTTCTTCATACCAGACAACCAAGCTTCAGTTGTCTTGCTTTTATCAGTTTCTCCATTGAAAGTTGGAGGTCTTATCTTCTTGAAATCTCAAGAAATCGGCTCATATTCCTTATGATTTTTCCTTCTTGGTTTGGAATCTCCTTCACTGCTATCACTAGTATAGTTACGTTTCCTTTGCATACTTCAATAGCATCTCCTAATGAGGTTGAGCTATCTTTCACTTCACTGGTTTTATGTTCTGATTTTTATCAGTGTGAGGCAGATACCTAACTTTGGAAATATCTTCATTATTTTTCTCTTGATCTTCCATTTGGCTTTGTTAAAACAACACTTGATTTAGTTGCTCTTGTGCTTGCAGAATCCTCTCATTATCTTGTTTCACAGATCTGATTTCTGCTTTTAATTCATGGAAAGCACGTAACAGTTTTGACGAACTATTATTTAATTCCCCCTGACCTTCCTCTACATAGTGTTGTCCTGGATTGTGACTGTTTGGCTAAAATCTGTCGCTTAAATGTTCAGCTGAGTTTTCTATACCTGTAATTGAAAATAATTTATGGATAACATAATAATTAAAATTTCAAGTTAGTACAATTTCCTGTTGTATGAAAATTTTCTGTTGCGTGTTTTGGACCTCATTCAGGCTTAGAGTTCGAATCTGAGCTCTGATACCCCATGTACCATCTCGAATTTTCATAAAAATTTAAATTTTTTTATAACAGCATTAATTATAATAATAATAACCGCGGAAATAGTAATTGAGATTATGATAGCATTAGTTGTACAGTTGTTAGTACTAAGCATGCTTTATTTTCTGTTTTAGCAGCAATAAGATAATGACAGTTGTTAACACATAACTAGTAAACATGATTATGACGACAAGGAAATAAACAGATTGGGAAAATGATGCGACACTTTCTCTTTTGCAATGATACTGACAGTTTTGACTTTGCTACATAAGGGTGTCCTATGAGGTACCCTGGAGCTTACTTAGCTGCAACGCTAAAGCTTAATGAATGTCCTATGTGTAGACGATAGGTAAGAAGGTTCATGGCTACGTGTAAGGTTCAATATCAACGTCGTAAATAATAAAATGTTATAATTCTGTTGCACTTCACCACAAGTACGTAGGTAAGGGTTTCATTACTATAATTATTGTTTGTCATATGATGCCTTACAATTCCATAATGTTTAAAACAGAGTCATATATGTATGTCACCTTACTGACAGTTTTGTTGTTGTAATTCCTGTCATTGTTGTAGCTGGCTTCTCGTCATCTCTAAGATAAATAAGTACTTGTGAAAATTAACGTCGTGTTTGTATTGTTAAACGTCAATTGTATGGTGATAAGAGTTCAAAATATGATGTTTGAGGCCAAAGCATGGGTTTTGTACTTGTTACAACTCAATGGTCTTAATGTAATTCAAAGTGTAAAATCCTATAATATGGTGATATGAAGTTTATGCTTGATACATGACTTAGACTAAATCCTAGTACCCGAATTGTGATTTTAGAGCTGTAAACTATTAACTATATAAATCAATGTTTATAACTTGAACTTTATTACATAACCATATAAGTTGTAATATCCATATTATATATATATATATATATATCGAGATTTCAATCATAGTTTTGTTCCATAACTACTATATAATAAAACAACATTGTTATTATTTGGAAACTATATCGTGGTTTTATGCACTGACATGAAATTATTGTTGATAGGATTCGAGTTGACCGTCATTAATATGACATGGTCTCGAGCTGCTGTGACGATCATGTCTAGATCCTGCATTAATACCTCGATTTACGACTCAGGAAATGGGGAATTATTGCACATCCATGTAATTGCAAAGTCAATGTTTTATGAACCGGATCAACCTCTGTGTGATGATTTCTATAATTACACTTCTCCGAGCTGGCTATTGTTCGATCCCTTGGGTGGCAAACTGGCATTGCCTTGCTTGATCAACGGATGAGGTATTAAATGCAAAGGTTGTATGTCCCAATGCCATTTCACTGGCACTAGCATGATCGTTGATTGCAATGTATTCGGACCATTAGATGGCGATCCCTAACTTCTATTGTCGTTTTGGTTTAAGAGATTTGAAAGTTGTTCATTATGCTATTGTTGCGGTTTGTGTGTGGCCGGCAGGTTGTCGAAATTTCTAGGGTTTGTAAGTATCAGGATGTCTCGACCTCGAGTCCTTTAGGTTGGCTTTGAGTTGTAGGTTTTAGCCATTGTAATGGCGTTGTAATGAGATTTTGGTTCTCTGGTTCATGTATTCGTCGAGTTGATAGTTTTTAGAAATTTTTCGCTTAAGAATGAAGGGAAGACACACCCAGGTGACAATGTTCAAAGGGTTTTCTTGTCTCATTTACCAGCGTGGAAAGCGATTGTTTTAATGGTGAAAGTGGAATACTTTGGTAGTTTTGCAGCAAGGTAAATTTTTCTTTATCAAACCATAATTCTTTTAATGTACTTCATCTTTCAAATTGAATAGGTGTCAATCCTAAAAAACTAAGCCATCATTTCTTCTCAGTTGCAGATTGTGAGGAAGAACATCGAGCAAGGGTTTTGCAAGGTTGGCGAGCTTTCATTCGGGTAAGCTCCGGGTCTTCCAAACGCTCGTAGGTGCTCTGTGACTGTGTTGATGGGGTTTCAAAGGTTATGTAGCTGGTCCTCCCGTGACTTGTCGTAGTTGTTAATTGAAGAACTTCGAACCATCATTTGTAAATCGCTTTATAACTGTTTTTCGGTATTGTGACTTTTGTTTGGTTATAAGATCTCTAGTTTTCTACCTTGTTATTGATCTTCGTCGAACTGGAAAATGTAAAATCCATCCATATCGAGGGTCTTAAGAACTCGTTCCCATAATGGACTTGGGTATAAACCCTGTATGTTTTTGGCAAACATTTTGTAACTTTCGTTTCTGAGCACAATGTCTTCATTTTCTTGAATTTTGAAACTCGTAATGGTTTTATCCATTGACCCACGATCTATTTGTATAAGGAATGATTCAAGGAGCCAAGGCTTGTTTATAGTGACTATGATGCTTCCCTTCAATGGGAAATACGTAGCAGTCTCATTCTACAATAGAGTGAGATCTTCACCTAGTAAGAGAAAATGTTCTCCTTGCACAATAGAGAGGGTCTTCACGTAGCCTTTGGGAAGAGAGGGGCTTCACAACTCTACTAGCTAGCTCCACAAACTCGCAGCAATATGGACAATACAACAAAAAGAATTCATAGCTCTTCACAATATGGACACAATAGCAATAAAAACATGATATCCAAGGAAGTAGTCATAGTATCAAAATGTAGAGATGAGAGAAAATATTTGCATCTCTCAAAATGAGAATGCAGCTCCAACATATCACAATGGAGGAGAGCATTCATGGAATGGGGGCGTTACACACCAGGTAGAGCGGGAATGAAGCAACATAACCCCAAAGGGAAGTATGATAGTCAGGACGCAGAATGAAGGCAAGTAGAGAATTAATTATAGCGGAATGGATAGGGTCTAGTAGAGATAGGGCAGACAATGCAGTGAATATTATGGCAAAATTCCAGAACGGAGATGCAACAGTAGCTAGGATTTATGGCAAGTTCATTCAACCCTGCTCTAATACCACTGACAAGCACAACAATGTCAGAACAAGAGTTATGGAAGGAAGCTCTGATACCACTAACAGGTTTTTACTCCCGAATTGTATTCTTCATTCACCAAATGTGTTTATTTATACAACTCATTAGGATGTTGGGATTCATCTACCTGCCTACCTATTTGTCTTCCTACGACTATTTATCTTCTTTATTTATTTACATATTTACAAAATGTGTGGAATCATAATCTGATGATTAAGCTTCCAACATAATTGATTATGTAAAAAACCCTAAAAGAATAAGTCAAAATAGATAAGTCAGCTCAATAGAAGTCAGTGGGTAAAATGCCCCAAACAATAGGAAGTCTACCACAAACAATGGGCAGAAGTGCCCCATTGAATTCAGCCGTATAGTTTTAAAGTGAGCAAGACATGTGTATAAATAAGGGGGTTGAATCACTCATTTGGAACAACACAATTTCACTCAAGCAAGTGAACAAGTGCACATGGGAGAGTAGTAGCAGCTGGAGGAATTTTATGTTTGTGTTTTATATCTTATACTATTCTTAATTTGTTTATGTAAGAGCATTTATCTCTTGATGTACTAGATTGGCATTGTACTTATGATGAATCTATATTGAAGAAGTTTTGCCAGGTAGTTTTCATGAGAGGGTTTTCCCAGGGTAAATCTTTGTGTTCTCTTATTTATGTTTGCTTGTCTATCTTTCAGTATCCTATTGCATATGGTTATTGTGATAATATATAAATTGTTTTAATATCTAACATAACCATCCTGGAAGTATCAAAATCCTAACATGGTATCAGAGCTAGCCTGAAAGAAGGCCTTTGCAGCAGAAACTGTCGGAAGTGAAAACTAGGGTTTCTTGTTCTGTAGGGTTTTCACCATAGATTGGCCTAAAAAGAAGTTCAAGCCAACTCTCCATAGGAGGAATTTTCCATATCCGAGAAATTTGATTTTTTACCCTATCACTATTGCTTGAGAAAACTAGGGCATCATATTTTTGAGATTTCCATCAACAGATTTAGTTGAACGAAGGGTCTACTCAACTCGCCTTGAGGAGGTGCATATCTCTCTCTAGTTAGTTTTTCAAGACTCCAAAGTTCAAAAATTAGGGTTTCTCTCACAACCCTAGGTCAACCAGAAGCCATATCTCAGGAGACATTGAAGCAAGCACTTTATTGGAGCATCATAGTTGGTAAGTCCTATTATCTTTATTTCCATTTGAGGTTCTTATTTTATCAAGATGACAAACAATACCAAGCTTGAGGATAAGCTTGAAGGAGAAAATAACTTTCGTGCCTCAAAGTATAGAGTGATGCTTATTCTAGAAGAGAATGGGTTGAAAAAATAAGTCAAGGAAGAAGTTGCAGAGCCGGGGGGGGAGATGAAGACAAGGATAAACATAAGAAGAATTTGATTAATGCCCATAGGATCATTGCTAAATCCATCACAGATCACTTGATCCCCCATATTTCATCTTTGAATACTCCTAAAGAGATGTTCGACGCATTGAAGAGATTATTCGAAGGAAAGAATATTAACAAGAAGATGACCCTAAGAACTAAACTCAAGGGTGTGAAGATGTGGAGCTCAGAAAGTATTCAATCTTATTTCACAAGGGTCTCCCAAATCAGAGAGAAATTAGAAGCTATTGGAGACCATGTTGAAGAAGCACAATTGGTGACGACTACATTGAATGGTCTCCCAAGATCATGGGAATGATTAATTCAAGGAATTTGTTCTAGAAGGAGGCTCACCAAATTCGGTAGGCTATGGGAGAATTGTACAGAAGAGGAAGCCATAATTGAATCCATACAAGAAGCCTAGAAGATTTTAGAAGAATCATAGACCTCATAAGGAATACTCAAATTACAGTTTTTACACTTGTGATGAAGAGGGACATCTTGAAAGATATTGACCCAAAATAAAATACCATAACAAGAAAGGGAAGAAGAAGAAGAAGTATTATGCTCATGTTGCAGAAGATGATGAACCAATTGAGAAGAAAGCAAGGGAATATTTCTCAAGTGATGAATAATATGTATTGACTTCAACACTCACAAGGTAAGACTTTTGATGGTAAAGTAGTAATTGGAGAGAAAGAGGGAGGCTTATACAAATTAAAAGGCCAACCAAATCAAGAATTGGTTCATGACACTATGGAACAAAGTGAACTATGGAACAAGAGGCTAGTCTGCCAGAGATCCAGATAAAACATGATGGTGTATATAAAGAATGTGAACAATCTATTTCTAAGCAAAAGTATATCTTGAATCCAGTATATGAGGACCAAGGATGAAGACTTTAGAAAGTTCTAGACTAGATAGAGAAGAAGATCAAGGTCTTCAGAATTAGATGATGGAGCAGAGTACGATCCTAGAAACTCCAATGACTTCTGCAAGGAAGCATAAACTAAGAGGGAGCCTACAAAACACATTGAAGATAAGTATTTACTATCATTTGAATTTGTGTGTATTTTGAAGGATATTGCTCATAACAGTTACATGTAGATCTGTGATACAATTTTCATTTATGCATTTATATATGACTAAGATTGACTAGCAGTAGGATCATGTAGTGCATGTTATGGGTAAGTGACCTACAGTGTTGCACAATATCCCATGAGCCCTTGATGGAGCTAGTCTAGGATGAAACCTCTTTACTAACATATTGAGAGCAGTGCACGCTCTTACTAATATGTTATGGTAGAGATGGAAGGCATCTAGATAGTTACCGTGTGTATATGGGATATATATGAGAGTTGTGATAAGGCATTGAATAAAATGAATTATTACATAATTGTGGGAATTATGAATTTGTCATTACATAAAATGTTACTAATCATATGACTAAATTTGACTTGTATAAAAAACAAATCATGTGCTATGATCTACAACAGAAGGATGATAAGACTTGTTCCAAAGAACAAGTGATGACTATTCAACAGTGACCTTCAAGAAGAAGATTTACAAATTCAAGCATACTACATAAGTACAAGGCAAGGTTCATGGTTTCTCTCAAAAAGAGGGAGTCAGTTATGACGAGACATGTGCTCCTGTAGCAATATACACTTCGATTAGAGCTATACTTGTGATAATTGCAGTGATGAAGTGGAAGGTACAACAGATGGAGGTGAAGACAACTTTCCTGAATGGTGTAGTAGAAGAGGAAGTGTATGTGGACCAGCCACTAGGATTTGAGACACATCACAGGAAGACACATGTGTACAAATTGAAGAATACCTTGTACGGATTAAAGCAGGCACCCAAGACATGGTATGGAAGGATTGATAGTTTTTTGATGAGCTTGGGCTTTACCAATAGTAAAGTAGATTCCAACCTACTTCAAGGTTGAGGATGGAAAACCAGTGATACTACTATTGTATATAGATGACATGTTCCTAGTAGGTGATTAGAAGCTCATTGCAAAAACGAAGAGGAAACTTGCCACAGAAGTTGAGATGAAAGACCTAGGTATGATGCACTACTTCTTAGGTCTTCCGGTGTGGCAGAATCTAGAAGAGATTTTCCTGAGCTATGGGAAATATGTAGTAGAGATCCTAAAGAGATTTGGGATGATGGATTTCATGGACATGGCCACACCAATGGCATAAAATTTGATGTTCTTGTGTGATACTTCTTCAGAGACAGTGGCTTCCATAGTATACAGACAGATGATCGGTTTGCTGATGTACTTGATGAACACGAGGTTAGATATATGCTTTGTGGTGAACACATTGAATTAGTACATGGTAGTGCCGATACATGTTCACTTGATTGCGGAAAAGCATGCGTTGACGTACCTGATGGGTACGATTGATTATGGTCTCAGATATGCAACAAATCAAAAGATTAATCTATAGGATTATGTTGATGCAGATTGGGCCAGTAGTGTCACAAATAGGAAGAGCACTTCAAGATGTTGCTTCAGTTTGGGATCATGGATGATCTCCTTATTCAGTAGGAAGCAAGTGAGTGTGGCACTCAGTAGAACCGAAGCAGAGTATCTTGCAACTTTTTCAACTAGCTGTGAAGTAGTGTGGCTTTGGAAGTTACTTATAGGATTGTTTGATCTCGAGTTAGAGGTGACTTGTATTTTCTACAACAACCAGAGTTGTGTGAAGCTGTCCAAGAACCTATTGTTTTCATGACAAGTCGAAGCACATCGAGATTATGTACCACTATATCAAGGATATGATGCATAGAGGAGTAGTGAGGCTCCAATATGTAGCGACAGAGGAGTAGATAGCTAATCTATTGAACAAGCCTCTGTCGAGAGTAAAGTTTGAGTGCTTCAGGGACAAGATTGTAGTGGTCCAGATCGATGTTCCTCAAATGAGGGAGTAGTGAGTGCCATAGCACATGTGCGAAGATGTAGGTTATGGACATGGTCTATTCTCAACATTATGTGACATGTGAGCAGGTAGTTATTGTGTGTGGCATAATGCATATTCCTAGGCTACACTCACGATGATTCTATGGCGGAAATACATGCATGTGCGAAGATGCAAGTTATGAATATGGGTTGATCTCCACATGAGGTGACATGGTAGCAAGTAGTCACTATGTGTGACGTAATGTATATTCCTAGGCTACACTCACACAGTGGTGTTTCCCTAATGTGCGAAGACGCAGGTTTCATACCTAGGTTGTTCTCCACATGATGTGACGTGTTAGCGGGTAGTCACTATGTGTGACATAATGTGTATTCTTAGGCTACACTAACGAGATGATCTGGATGTGACATGATGGTGGGTAGTCACTTGGCGACGTAATTTGTGCTCCTAGGACTCACTCATGAGATAATAGTGTGGTAACGTATGTAGTCACCTAGTGATGTGATTTGTGCTCCTAGGTTGGACCCACTTGATGGCTTGCTCGTATAGAACTTCTACTGCTGTATAGATTTGAGAGAGATGTCACAAGTCAATGGTCAGAGTACAAAGTTGCAGCAGCAGTGATGATGATGGCACCAGAAGAATACCTTCCTTGTTAAGAGGGAGTGTTGAAGATTATGTAACTTCGAAATATATTCTTATTGTATTCTTGTAATTGATTATGTAAAAAATCCTCAAAGAATAAGTCAAAATAGACAATTCGGATCAGCAGAAGTTTGTGGGTAAACTGCCCCAAAGAATGGGTAGAACTACCCTAGTGAAGTCGGACATATAGTTGAAAAGTCAGCAAGACGTGTATAAATAAGGGGGTCGAATTGAGCTAATTTATACAACACAATTTCACTCAAGCAAGTGAGCAAGTGTTCATGGGAGAGTAGCTGCAGCTAGAGGAATCTTATCTTTGGGTTTTCTATCTTATCTTATTCTCGGGATCTTTGTGTAAGAGCCTTTAACTCTTGATGTACTAGATTGGCATTGTGACGAATCTATATTGAAGAAGTTTTGCTGGGTTTTTCCTGTGAGAGGGATTTCCCAAGGTAAATATTTGTGTTCTCTTGTTTATGTTATGCTTCTCTATCTTTCAGTGATCCTATTGCATATGGTTATTGTGATAATATATAAGTTGTTTGAAGATCTAACATAACCATCCCGGAGGTATCAAAATTCTAACACTAGTTTGTATTGCATTGTAGTTTACATTGTTTTTCCATTTCATTCATTAATAGAATTTAAGTTTTACTATACTATTGTGCTTTCTGCAAATCATTTCTTTATGTGTTTCAATTTGATATTGTTTCCTTGATTTCGTTATGCAAATAATCCATATCACAAACAAATGATGATCATAATGAAAACAAATAGGAGCACCCTAAGTTCCTTCAAAATAGAACCTTCATTTCAAATAGCAACTTGAAGCTATGTCTCTAAACATCCAATCCCTAATCTGACTAGCCAAATTACACCCTTACAGAGCCAATTATGAATTGAGGTTAGAGCCACAACATAACAATAACATATTTGACTAGATTGCTTACCTGATTACACTAAAGATGACATGAAGTCCAAAAAACTATTCATTTCCCTCTAATCGGCCTACTAGCCATATTTTGATGCATGAACCAAAATCCCACCTTCAACATACAAAAAATTGCCATCGCTTCAAATTCCCCATGACACTATAACTCGAGCATGTGTGAGGGAAGAGCAAGTACTAATGTCTCATCCCTCCACCACTAGCACTTCAAAATTGACTTGTCCACATATTAATATTATATCTCATGCATAACAAGGAGAAAAATTAAAACTATGTGATGGCATGGAGTTGTGCCACCCCTTTTTTCATTAATGCGGATTCTCTTCACCTTGTGGGACTAGTAACATTCTTAATGATTTCCCAATTGAGACTCTTTAGAACATGGAAGAACTAAGATTCATCAAATTGAAGGATCTCTTTCTTAATTCTTTTGATAATTCTTCACGAACTCAATAATGATAGAGGAGTCTCTAATAGAAACAATAGATCTCACAATTCATGGATTTATTTTCTTAATTCCGTAAAAATATATTATAAGTCTCTACTTGGGTGCTTTTGGTTGTGCCTAATCCCATCTTTGTTCTCAAGTTCCTTGGAGATCATAAATAACTGCTCCCTTTGCATCTCTAATGTTTGTTGATATCACTAATAAATTAGAATGAGAAAAAAATGAGATCTAATTTGTTAATGTCAACATCTTTAGATGAAGAATGCACATGGTCAAGGGTGACTTGCTTAGCTACGATAGTTGGCAGCTAAGATGACCTCACCATGGTTTAAGTCCTCTTATTTACATGCTAATGTTTATGCTTGCACGTGTGGATGTGTACAAGTGCGCAAAACGAAAATTGTACTAGGCATAAGCCCTAGATTATTTTGGGAAAATAGATACACTACTTACCACTACTTAGCCTTGAAGAGACTCCACAGGATATCACATAAAAGTTTGCTAAACATGCTATATCCTATTTGCATTTAAACTTTAAAATGATTTTTTATTTATTGTATTAATAAATTTTCATAATGCAAATTCTAAATATATTAATCTCAATAATAATCAAACAAACATAAAGCTATCATATTTTAAAATCAAAATAAAAACTCCAAACTTAATTTTATATATATTGTTTTTTATTTTTAATATATTTAAATTTTTTAAGTTAAAATAAATTTCTAATACTTCTTACTTGTAAACCTCACGCATTAAAGAAGGTCCACACAGAAGACTAAAATTGTAATCATATATCATATGTGGCCGACGAGTCACGCTGCCATCGAATAAATCTCGATGGGCATGTTGTATAAGAATGTATTTAAAAAACAAACAAACTTGTAAATTTGTGAGATGATACCCTAAGCAACAGCGATAGACGATAAGGGAATTCACAGACAACTTTCTCTTCGAGCAACGGTATTTAATACACGCGTCTGAACGAGAACAAGGGAAGGGGAAAACATATATAGTGAATATACATCCAATAGCGTATATATAGGAGGGTATATATCATTACATTTTGGCGTGGCAGGTAAGGGTTCGAGAAGCAAGGAAAGAGTCTGCTCCTATATACGCTGCGAAGTCTGTTCCTATATACACAGCGACCATGTCTACCAAGTAAGGTAACGATTTCGATTTCCTTTACTTTTTTATTTTCTTTCAGCGTTTTCTAGGGTTTCATTTTATCATCTAGGATGAGCTGAAAGTAAATTTGCAGCAATTATCTCTTTGGCCATGGATTAAATTACCAGCATAGTTTCAGTAAACTGGATCAACGCTAGTTTTCTATCAAAATTTTAAAATTAAGTAGAAATATGGTTTGAAGTAGCTTCATTTAATTTTTTGTTGCTACATCAACCTTACCCAAATTATATTAATTTTGACCATGAATCAAGTTTTATTGCTGCCAAGGTTAGTTGGTTGATTAGATTAATTACAACTAACACTCCCCTTATTATTATCAACAAGCTACAACATTTACAGCAATACAATTGACAATGCTTCTATGAGTTTAGAGGATAACAAATTTCAATTATTTTTAACATAATTGTTTACTAGTCCAACTCTCACTTAGACTCAGAAAACAATTCACAAAAATCTTAGAATATTTTTCTTTTTCCCCTTTGAACTCCAAACTTTGTATTCACAATCCTTCTTACATTCTTCATCTACATTTTCACTATTTACTGCGCTCCTCACGAGGATTCTAGCATCCTCCCGAAATCTACAAAAAACCAACATTAACTTCGATAATGACTCAAGATATAATGTCAATGCCAATATAGTTGGTTGGTTGATGAGAATAATTACAACCAGCAAGAAGCCATTGATATGCACAGTAATAAATTTATATTTTTTGGGGGTTGTTTAATTTATTTTAAAATTTGGATTGTCATTGATAACATTTATCTTAGGATTTGGTTTTACATGTTCTTATATTTGTGAAATATTCAACTAGGGTTGACTTTTGTTGACCATGGTTGACTATGGTTAACCATGGTTGAGCTTGGTTCACCATGGTTGACTTTAAAATCATATGGTTGATTATAATTCCACTATTTTTTTACTATTGTTGAATTTGGTTGAATATGGTTGACTTTAGTTGACCATAGTTTAACTTTGGGTTACCTTGGTTGACCATTGTTGACATTGGTTGACTTTTGCTTGACCATGGTTGACTTTGGCTAACCATGATTAACTTTCATTCACCTTGGTTGAATTTGGTTTGCTTTGATTGGTTTTGATGCGCTATGGTTTATCATGGTTGACTTTGTTTGACCATGTTTGACTTTTGGTTCACCATGGTTGATTTGGATTGACTATGCTTAACTATTGTTGACCATGGTTAACAATTTGGTTGACTTTGGTTTACCATGGTTGAATTTTGGTTGACTATGGTAAACCATGGTTGAATATGGTTGATACTGGTTGACTTTGGGTGACAATGGTTGACTTGGGTTTGCCATAGTTGACTTTGGCTTTGGTTAACTTTGGTTGACCATGGTTGACTTTCTGTAGACCATGGTTGACTTTTGTTTGATTATGGTTGACATTGTTTGACCATAGATTGACTTTGTTTGACGATGGTTGACTTTTGGTAGCATTTGATTGACTTTACTTGTACTTGGTTGACCATGGTAGAGCATGGTCAACCATAGTCAACCATTCAATAATGTTAATTATTATAAAAATATTAATATTAATATTAATAAAAATAATGTTAATATTGAACATTATTATTATTTCGTAATGTTAATTATTACAAAAAAAATTTATATTAAATAATATTAATCACAATTCCTTCCTCACATCCTCAGCTAGCAACAACCACATTTTTAAATGTGGTTGATATTTGTCGATTGACGTATATCAACCACTTTTAAATGTGTGTCCATGGTTGATATATGCCGATCGACGAATATTAACCACATTTAAAAATGTGGTTGTTGCTAGTATCTACATATAGTATAATTGTTTATTTCATATTTTGAACTACGACCATAAAATCAATATCGACAGTACACTTGTCCCCCATCCTCCTGTACACCTGTACACTTGTACCCCGTCCTCATTGAATCTAAGAAAAGCATAGATGATAGTCCACCCCAAATTCTAAGATATAAACACCTATCAATGTAATTAGAATATCTTTATATAGTTTTTTCTTGTTACCACTTTAACCTTACTCAAGTTACATTAACTTTGCCCATAATTAATGTTTTAATGCTAATTGATTAGTTGATTAGAATAATTACAATCAACACTTTTGTGAGTTACAACATTTGCAATATTCATAACATTTACAACAAAACAATTTGCAATGCTTCTATAAGGTTATCAGGAAACACATTTCTAAAGAAATTTTTAACATAATTTCTTAAGAGTCTAAGCTTGCAAAACAACTCACAAAAAGAAACTTGAATGTTTTATCTCTTTTTCTTCTTTGGACTTCAAAACTTTGTATTCAAAATCCTGGTTGCATCCATCATCTTCATTTTCACTCTAAACGCTTATTTTCTTTAACATATTTGCACCGCACCTCACGAGGATTCTGGAACCCTCCTGAAATCTCAAGATGAGACGAACCAACATTAACTTAGTCAATGACTCAATTTTTAATGCCATTACAGTTGGTTGGATGATGAGAGTAATTATAGGCAGCAAAAATCCATTGATCCACAAAATAATAAATTTATAGTTACATTTTCTCAGTTTTTGGGGGGTTTTTCAATTTATTTTACCATTTGAATCGTCGGATAACATTTATCTAACTAAGGATTTGATTTTACATGTTTTTATATTTTTGGTTTTAGTGCAGGTGGAAAGGCCAAGCCCCTCAAGTAGCCAAAGAAGCATAAAGCTAAGTATGATGAGGTGTGTTTATTTATACTTTTAGTTCCAAAATTTTATTATAATTACGTCGCAGATGTTTCACCACAGAGAAGCGTGACCTTCCACCTTGGAAAGATTCCTCGTCTATGGATCCAAAAAAATCATGCCGCGTGTTTTGCTACTTTTGCGCACGCCGACCAAATCACGTCGACCGTGTCATTACTTTGCCCATTTCACACAAATCCCCGTTCGTGTTGCAATGATTTGCAAACTTCACGCCGATTAAAAATCCTCGTCTATAAATCCAATGGAATCCTGCCGTGTGTTTTGCTGCTTTCACGCACACTGACCAGATCACGGTGATCTTATTTGCATTATTTGCATTACTTTGCCTGCCGACTAAAACTAAGTATTCATTAATTCGACGACACATTTAAGAGTCGAACAATTTCTAAATGCTCGACCAACTCCAATATCGACCATATTTTTCTTAACAGCCCAACAATTTTAATAGGTTGAACCAACTAAGGTAAGCCGACCATTTTGACTTCCAACTTGTGTCCATCAATTGCACCACATAGTTAAAAGTCGACCAGTTTTTAAACAGTCCACCAATTTTAACAGGCTCAACCAACTAAGGTAAGTTGACCATTTTGACTTCCGACCATATTATTTTTTAACTAAAATCAGGCAACAATTTTCACTCCCAACCATATCTTACAAATATTAATGAAAACAAAATTACACAGTTAAAACGCCATCAATTTTAACAGGCCCAACCAACTAAGGTAAGCCGACCATTTTGACTTCCGACCCATGTCCATCAATTGCACCACACAGTTAAAAGTCGACCAATTTTTAAACAGTCCACCAATATTAATAGGCCCGACAAACTAAGGTATGTCGACCATCTTGACTTCGGACACAGTTAAAAGTCGACCAATTGCACGACACAGTTAATAGTCGACCAATTCTTAAAGGTCTGACCAACTCGGCTATCGACCATATTTTTTAAGAAACTAAAGTTACCCAATATAGTTAAGAGTCGACCAATTTTTAAAGGCTCGACCAACTCAACTATCGACCATATTTTTTATAACAAAAGAGACGCCATCATTTTGACTTCCGACCACGCCAACATTTGGGTTGATACAGTCTAAACAGGCGGTCCAGCTCTGCATGGAAAAATCTTGCGAGATCTATACTTTTGATCATAAATTTGAGCATTCAATGACAGATTGGACATTGAACTACCTTGTATAAGGTTACCCATGTGAACATTGATTTCTCTACGTTTAATTCATCATGAACTTATGAACTTTGGTTCAGTAGTACAGATCTCTGGCTATGGACGTATATTTTGATTTGACCGATTGGACCTGTTGGATATTTGATGTTGTGGAGATACATGAACAGATTTCAATGCAACAATGGTTAAATGTGCTCAGACACCAATGCACCACCTTTACTCTTGATCGTTTATAAAATTCGATGGTAAAGCCTCTCTCATTCTTTTGTTCTTGGATACTATTATTGTGACATAAGCTCAGTTTTTTTCTCAGCATTCGAATTGCCTCCAATTTGTTGCTCTTTTACAGACCGGCAACCCTGTTAAGGATCCAAAGATTCTTGTTTTATATTCAAAAAACAGGTTCTCCTCTCAAACCAAAACTCATTTCTCCTGGTATAATTATGTTGTTCTAAATCCTGTTTCTGCTTAATGTATTCAAATAAGATTCTGCTATCTTTTTTGATATTTTTATTGAAAACTAGAGTATGTTTCTGTCAATTATTTATTGATTTCAGATGAAAGGTCACTTGACTGGTATATATTCATTTTTTTTGTCTCCTAGAAAAATTGCCATTTCAAAAAAGTAATACCAAGGTAAATTGACCCAGAATTACTACACTCTGTTTCTGTTGTCTTTTTTTTAGTTATTCTATTCAAAAAATAGGTTCTCCTCTCTGTTTCTGCTATAATTATGTTGTTGTAAATAAGATTCTGCTGTCTTTTTATTATTATTGCCCTTTCAAAAAAGTAATGCTAGAGTAAGTTAACCCAGAATTACTACACTCTATTTTTGCTATCTTTTTTTAATTTTTCTATTCAAAAAACAGGCTCTCCTCTCAAACCCAAACTCATTTCCCCAGCTATAGTTATGTTGGTGTAAATCCTGTTTCGACTTAATGTATTCAGATAATATTTTGCTGTCTTTTTTATTGAAAAATTAATGCTTAATTTAGTCATTTGGTATCTTCAAAGTTATTAGAGTAAATTAACCCAGAATTACTACACTCTATTTCTACTGTCTTTTTTTAGTTTTTTGTTTCAAATTAGAATTGTTGTCAGTGTTCCTATTCCATATTTAAAAACAAGGTTCTCTTAGCAAATTTACCTAATATTATGCTGCCTTCTTTTTATTTTTTTTCTTCACAACCAGAGGTCAGTTTTCCCTGTCTTTGTCTCCTAGAAAAGTTCCCTTTTACAAAACAAAACTTTATACTAGGCATTTGGTACTCTCTTGTTCTCACTGTTTCTGTTTATACTAGCCAATTTATGTAAAATTATCCTTTTTTTTTCTTCTTGTTTTTCTTGGAAACTAGAGGTTGTTTCTGCCAATGGATTGTCATTTATTTACTCCTATTTACTCCTATTTATTTACTGGTTTCAAACATCTTGTATCTTTATACTTAATATCAATATGGCACATTTTTCTTTAGCTTATTTTTCTAGTCCAACTATTCGCAATACCACGCTATGGACACTCTGTTGACCAAAAACGTTGTCTCATTTTTTATGAATGGTGTTGTTGACCTATGCCCACTTGTACAAGTTGTTGCTCTTGATCAACTAGTCTCTCTTAACTCAACAAATGCCCACTTTCGAATCTCTATCTATGATGGAATTCATAAGCATGACACACTACTTCCAAGTAGGTACAGTAGCGTTGTGGAAAAGCACCAGCTCCAAAAAGGGTCAATCATCAAAGTTAGCAAGTGTGCATGCAACATTGTACGTGATACAACGTACGATTTGCTTTCCATATCTTCCTTTTCACTTATTTTAGTTTTCACTCCTAATAATTATAACATATTTTTTACTTATACTTACTTACGTTCATTCTTCTTTCCAGGACTATCGCATTGGACACCTTCGAAAATGTCACCTTAGAAACAACAATTATTGGTAACCCATCCCCTTTCAACCTCGCACCTACCTTTACAGCCCACAACAGTTCATCTATTTTAGAAAACAACACCGTTAACTCCGAAAACCCTTCACTTGCAATACCTTCTCCAACGCCAAACCTTCTTGCACCTACTCTTCAATTCACATTGCTCAACCCTTCCAATAGAACATGGACCATTCAAGGACGAGTTACTGCAAAGACAAGTATCAACACCTACACCAACCAAAAAGGTCTAGGTCAACTCTTTGGGTTTGACCTTGTTAGTGCTACTAGAGATGAGATTCATATCTCTGTATTCAGTGAACTAGGTACATCATTATATGACCAAATACAAGTTGGCATAGTCTACATAGTCTCAAAGGGCACAATCAAACCAATTAATCCAAAATACAAGCATTTGGAAAGTGCTTTTGAGATTTACCTTAACTCCTCTTCAACAATTGAACGATGCTTGGAAGAGTGCCCACTTATTCCTTTTCATTGCTTCAACTTTAAATATATCCATGACATTAAAACTATACTGATCAATTCCATGGTTGACCTTGTCAGAATTGTCATTTCTGTTTCCCTTGCATCAACTATCCGCAAAAGCGATGGCTCTGAAGTCATTCACCGAACAATTGTGTTGAGGGACATGTCTGGGTATAGCATATATATTACACTTTGGGGGGAGCATTGCACAATTGAGGGTGCCCACCTTGGAAACCTTCGAGGTTTAGCCACACCCTCTATCCTTGCAATAAAAGGTGGGCATGTTATAGAATTTAATGGAAAAACCATTGGAACCATCTCAAACACCAACCTCATTATAAACCCAGATATTGAGGAAGCTGAAGCCCTCCAAGCATGGTTTTCTAACAATGGATTCCGTTCCACCTCCCCATCTTTGAGCAGAAAATCCAACTCGTCTTCTTCTACCTCTTGTAAATGCATTTCCATCTCTATGCTACAATCTCTACAACCCTCTGAGAAGGCAACTTGGTATTCAATTATTGCTACAATCACCCATATTAACATCAATGACTTTCATTTCCTTGCATGCCCTTTATTTGTCGATGGAATACAATGCATGAAAAAAATTTCCCACAAAGCTGGCAATGTTTGGCATTGTACAAAATGTGATGGGGAGTTTATAGAGTGTGCTTACCGATACATAGTCAAACTTGACATCACGGATGCTACTGGACAACTATACAGTATCACAGCTTTTGATGATGTTGCACAACAACTAATGGGGGTCTCTTCAAAAGATTTGTGTCTCCTATCAAATGATCCAACATCTCTCTTGGAAATTGTTCAACATGTTTGTGCTCGTCAGTACCTTCTAACATTATCAGTAAAGACAGAGAATTTTAATTCACATGCTCGGTTGAAGGTGCTTCTTGATATGTCAGAAGAGGTTTCTCCATCATTGTCCCCTGTTGATACTCCTACTGAAAGTGAACACATTCTACTTACTGAACGTCCAATTCCTCACAAGCTTTGAAATCCTACTCTTCATTTCTACCTTTTGTACTTACTAGCTTGTACTTAGCAAATACACATTTTTGTGTACACACTTTTACATAGGTGCTACTTGAAACCATCAATGAACAATCTTGAATATTATATTATTTAGTTTTGTTGTACCATTGTGTTCAATCACATATTCTTTTTCAACCTATGCTGCAATTTTCAAATCTGTACTTATAATTTAGATTGCTTTGCCAAATATATACTTTTTTTCTTTATAAACACTATTCAAGAGTGTCTTCACAATGCATATTTTTTACAATATACCTTTTTTAGTCTTTGAATTATTACATATATATTTTTTATCTCTTCCACCAAAGGCACTATAAAAGCAACATGGATAACCATTTATCTTATACAAGATAACTTTGTTTACTCTTGCAATTATTACATGTATAGTATTTATTTGATCATTAGATGACATATGCAAGTCTAAAATATTACCTATAAAAAATGGAAGACTGCTTGCATGTGCTATCGATGCATTTCTAAACACTTTTTTTTGTAGGAATGTCAACCAATGATAACAATGATCAACATAATGCACGCAGAAGACTTATATATGCTCAAAAGAAAAATGAAAACAGCAAGCGGCAATGCCTTCTATATAGAGCTACTCGTCAACTTGTTCATATCCCTTCTTCGTTTCGCGTTTCTCAACCTCTGCTTACATGCTCTACACTATCCACATCCACAACAATGCACCCAACAAACATGGATCTACATGCTACACAGCAGCGATTTTGTACAAGGCTAGACAAATTATCTCCCATGAAAATATGCTCTATATGCATGGAGTCATATCCTAGAATTAAAATAAAACACTCTTATGGTGCATATGCATGTTCTCGTTGCAATGTGAAACAAAATGGCCACCGCTATTCAATTGCAAACAATATGGATCCTGGGATACAACCATCAGTGCTAGCAAGGCTTACTCAAGTTGAAGAAATGCTCATTTCTCGAGTTAACCCAATTTTACAAGTCACTCATGCTCGTGGGGGACAATATACATATTTTGGCCACACTATAAGCTTCCCTCAAAACATTACAAGCATTGCCACTTTCTTCCCTCATTTACTCTCAGACATTGATATCCTTATTGTTCGTAAATGCAGTTCTACAAAAAATCCTTATGACTTCTTTGTCAGTCGGACGCGTGTTCTTGCTACTCTTGAATACAAGATTTCAAATGATCCATACTACAAAGATGTCCAACTTAACTCAACTGCATTATCTTCTTTGCCTCTTGACCCAACTGACATTTTAGACCACCTTCGTCATGTCACACCTGCTTACTCCCCATCTGCTGAACATACCTCAACTTCTACTACTCAAACATCCAGCATCCTCGAACCCCATGAACAACAATCATCCTCCTTTATATCTACACAAACAAATTGTAGAACTGAGGTTGATGAAATCAAACGCTTCTTAGCAGCAATCCATCTAGGCACTCTACCTTGGATTGACTGGCCCTCAATAGACATTTGCCTTATCAATGAGTATAACACAATAGGCCTCCTCTCAATGGCCTTCCCAACCTTATTTCCTTCAGGAGTTGCAATGCTTAAACAAACACACATTCAAGAGGTTGGTATGGACAATTATGCAATGTACCTTCTTAGGTACCATGACAATAGGTTTGGGCAACATCCTCATTTTCGTTATTACATTTATAACCTGATGATGCGTTATCATAGCCAATCTACTACTTCTGTATTTGTAAAACATAACATTCATGATACATTGCCCCCAACTATATCAGAACTTGTACAACAATTACAAGACTTACCTGATGCTAAAATTGTTGAGCAAGTCATGCGCTTCGTATCCACACTTCGTGGGACACGCTCCTATTGGAACAAAAGCAGGGGTGAGCTAACTGACATGATCACTCAACAAGGAACACCTACATTCTTCTTCACACTTAGCGCAGCTGAGACAAAGTGGCCATATTTGCATTCCTTGATGCCTGGACAAGCTCCTTCCACTTCAAAGCAACAACACCAATGGAGAATTTGTAACCTTATATCAAATCCACACGTTGCATCTGAATACATGGACAACAGATTCAAAATATTTCTAGAAGAGGTTCTTGAAAAGGGTCTTTTTACAGAAGACTATTGGTGTGGGTTGGTCACAACTCATATTCCCATGAAAATGCAATGTATTTAAAACCTAAAATACTTTTTCCTAATCTTTATATTTTACATGTAGGTATGAATGGCAACACAGGGGATTTGCACATATGCATGGATTCTTATGGCTAGAAAATGCACCGAATATGGACACGTTAGACTGGGAAAATGCTACACAGGTTGAAGAAGCCAAATTATACTTTGACAAGTTTGTTACAGCATGGAATCCTCGTGTCAACCATTTACAAACTCCAACATTACAAGCCTCTATTATAAATGATCCATGCACCATTGGATCAGATTCCATACTTGCAACTAATCATTTGGATGACTATGAAGAACTTGTTAATTGTGTCCAAAGGCACACAAAATGTTTAGAATCTTCTTGCCTACATAAAAAAGGATCATCTCTTCAATGTCGTTATGGGTTCCCCTTTGATCTACAGCCTACCTCTTCCTTATTCATTGATGCAAAAGGCTGAAAAACATACAACCCTGCAAGGAATGATGCCCTTCTGAATATTCACAACCCTATGATGCAATCCATTTGGTGAGATAATGTTGATTGCCAACCTATTCTCTGTAGACATGCTTTCCTCAAATATATTTCAAAGTATGCATCAAAGCCAAAGCCTAAATTAGAAAGCTACCATGCACTTCTTTCTCGACTTGCACATGCAATTCCAAATGATGCCTCCATCCTTCTGCCAATAAGACGTTTCCTATCTGAAACTGTTGCAGAAAGAGACATTGGTGCACAACAGACTTGCCACATGCTCCAAAAAATCCCTCTTTGTCACCTACCCAAATTTCTGAATATTATTATTTATTTGCAAAAAATACTTTATGTTAAATTTAATTACAAGTTTTGTATTATGATCAGTTTTGATCATGGATGAATGTAATTATTGAATATTATTATTTAAATAAATTAATTAGGAGACAAACACTCAGGAGGACTATTGAATGAGTGTTCATTGACCCACTAGGAGGAATGGAAGTTGTTGGAAGGAATATGACACATGGCACCAGTTACATCACACCACTAACTGTTGGTTATGGGACAACTTCCCCTTAAATAGGGAATTATCCCCCAGGTGGAGGGAGTAAGCAGGCAGCTCATTTAATGACCCAGTAACATCTGAAAAGGCCTAGGCAGCCTATAAAGGAAAATTCGAATTGGGTAGGCAACCCTTAATCAACATTTATGTAGAATGTTTTCCTCTTGCAAATCAGGTGATTTCAAGAGAGATTCGAATAAGGGAGATTAGTGGTGATTGAAAACTGAGTTTTTGCTTATTATTGAAGAGAAACAGAGTTGTAGGAGCAAGTCTTTTGGACTGCTACCTATTGAAGATTCAGAAGATTACTACAACAAGAAGAAGTCCATATTCCTGAAGCTTCTTCCTCCTGGTGGTTCAGTGAATAGGCTCGGGGTTCCTAAACTAGTACTTGACTATTTTCAGGAGTTTGGTTGGGTGGAATGGTCTTCCTGAGTTGTTTGTTTCCCTAGAGGTTTTAATCAGGTTCTACAATTTTCTACTTATTTAATTTCTGTTATGTTTAAATAGTATTTTCTGTGTTTCTGTTTTTACAAGCAAAATCTAATCCTAGAATTGTTATAAGTCTGAATGTTTAAGTTTAATGGCGAAGATGAATTGATAAATCAATATCCCCATTTTTCCACATGCTATTTGGAAGCATCATACTCTAGTAGAGATATGCAAATTAAAATAGAATAGAAGATAGGCAAATTGTGCCATTGATTTCGATAGCTAGATAATAATCTGGTATGCATTAGTTTTCTATTCTTAAGTTAACTAATTTTAGGAGGTATGTATAATATTTAATATATATAATATTCCTCATTATTATAATAATCAGACAATTAAATAATTCTCATGCAATCATCCTACAAAACACATAAATTATGTCCATGAAAGGTAGATGAATTACACAATATACATTGTTTTGAGACTACTAACATTGAATAAAATATTCTTGATTATAAGCTGGAAAACAATAGTTTTTCACAGATATTTCATATGCATATATTTCACTCACACACAGTTTCATTATAATTATTACACCAACATTTTATGTATAGGAAATTAATTTATAGATAGAATTATAGTTTACATAGTCTTCACGAATTTATGCACTATGCATTTATATTTCTTTCATTTTCTATAGTACTATTGTATTATATAGAAATTCAATAAAAGATAAGAATTTATTGAACACAACTATCAACATCATGTATTTATTCTTTCTTTGGATCTGCTAACATTGGTTGCAATTATTGTAACTCCAAGTTTTCATATCAAAGGAAAACCCTAGCTAGATTCATCTTGTTCATAACAAAACTTTATACTCTTTTCAAACCTGAGATTGAAACCAATCTAGTATCTTAAACAATTGATCAGATTATCACTTCAACAAAACACGAATTAGGGTTTGACCCTATTCGTTTTCCTTGCAAATTATTATTGAGTTATCAGTTCAACCTTCTACTCTATTGTTCAAACATCAACAAATAAGAATATACATTACCAATCTATAGTTTTAAAACAAACCACAGAATTATACGAAGGGTTCAGCACACCTTTCTCATCTTAACGTTGAACTTTATTTACACAGAACCCTTATCATCCACGAATTATCCAAACCCTAAACTAGCTCGATAAACATTGTAGTAACCTTTAGCATGAAGACGATTTACAACATCAACTTACAATTTCCAAGCTAACAAACCAGATATCTATACAACGTTCTAAACGTACAATGTATTACAAAAGGAGTATTATTCTTACACACAGATTGAGCCCTCGGCTCTCTGTCTTATGATCACAAACATTTCGAAAAACAAGTCGAGTCTCATAAAACCTCAACATCACCATAGAATAACTTCTAAAACAAATACGAAGCTCGAGCAACGTTTATAATATGTTTTTAACAAAGAAATGAAGTTACATAGGGTTTATCCCAAAATTTTCCAATAGGGAGAAGATCCCGAACATTCAAATTGACAAGTTAAATCTCCAGTCGTCAAACAACAAGTTTGCAAATTACAACACCGAAGTATCACTGTTAACAATCGTGTTTCGAAGATTTCCCAAACCACCTTCAATGACAGAGCCATGGCACAGACGAAGGGCACTACGAAGGTATGGAAGACCCAAAGCTTACTGATGTAAGAGTACGAGGTTTTCCTTTCACCATAGCCTAGCTAGAAGTGCTTTTTACACCCTGCAACTAACATCAAACCGGAGTTAGATATCTGATATTTTCATAAACCGAATTTTTTGAAATGCAAATACCTTTGTTAAACGAAAAATCTTACCTTCATAGCTTGATGATAACATTGTCACGAACGACACCAAGGAGCCATTATCTTCACCCAAACTCTGTACTTTCTCACATTTCACTCTTGATTATCTCAGAGGTATTAAAACATAAAAACTATAACCTTTCGAACCAGAGAATCTAGCCCTTCAAAACCACTTCATCTTCACAGTAGTAAAACCTGCAACATCAACTTCTGTTGAAGGTCTTGGGTTTGAAACCCTTGCAACTTCCTACCCAGACTTCGGTAGCCTATCGGCCACGCTAGCCGAAACAATAGCACAATGAATCATTTTCTTCAAGTCTTAACTCTTTTTCCATGATAGATATTAGGGTTTCATCCAATGGTTTAGGTTCATCACCATCAACAGTCTCCACATTGATAGCAAACTAAGCTTTGGTACAAACAACGTCTGCAATAAATACCAAACCTACCTTACAGGTTGACAACGCCACCATGGCACACAATGGAGCATGCACAACTAACACGTGGTGTATTATTCCTAAACATTGACGAGTTTGGAGACAATCATGTCTACCTGGAACAATGGACATCCAACTTGGTAGAGACATGACACTGAGCCTTTAATACAGGATCAATACATGATCTCTACCGTAGCTCGAGATCGGTGCCATTAAATGAACCAACAACCTGTCAAGTTCCATTTTAAATGCCTGTCAGCATCCTCGACGTGACTTCAAAACCCTGCATTAATTCACCACAGTATTAGAAATACTATGCAAAGATTTCATTATATCATTGCACTATATTATTATAGTTTCGACGTAATACATTTGATAACAAATACAAACTAATTATATAGTTTCAGTGGTAATCTATTGTTTGCATCTTAATACGATGAGTTTCGATATAAATCTATAATGTGGATAATAGACCAAAAATCGACATAGTCACACCACTATGTACATAGGATTTGAATAGACCATAATATGGAATAATAGTTAATCTATGTGTGTAAATGTTTATTATTCAATTGTTACAAATGCCTAGTCTTTGGGAAGGACTATTTTTATTATTAAGACCTAAATAATTATAGTAGAGAATAGGAATGGTGAACCATAGGATTTTAAAGTTAATTAAAAGTGTTATATCAAATGCACATACAATTATTCTATCAAATATAGTTTGGCATTTTGGAACAATAAGTTCTCTGGATTCCTATCCACTTTTGGTACTGTACTATCCTAGCACTACTAATTAAATGACGACAAAAAAACAGCTAATACAATGACGACGACAAAGCAGCTAGAACAATGACGACAAGAGAACCAGCTAGTATAATGACGACTACAATGACGATGTTATTAAGTTGATACAAGACAAACCTTGGAATGTTGAAGAGTAAGCACGTGAATCGTACTTGTATGTTTATACATTTGCAACAGCCTCTATTGATTCTATTTTATTTTCGTACGATGAAGTTGAACTCACGCTAATTGGGATTTATTGCAATCATGAAACTTCTTACCTGTTGTCTGCACATAGAACAAGTCCAATGTTTTAGCATTATAGCTAAGTAAGCTTCGGGGTCCCTCATAGGACTCCCTTGGGTAGCAAAGAAGCAAACTGTCAGTATCGTCTCAAAGAAATATTACCACATTACAGTTCTAACCTGGCATTTCATTATTACATATTTCATACATTGCATTGCTTTAAAAGGTGTCGCATCAAAAGTCTAATCTAACCATGCATTTGACTGTTTTAATGATAGAGGTTAAGAATATAATTAATTTGTCACTGTCACATTAGTTTCTTCAGAAATATATTGGTGTTTAGTACAAACAGCTGTTAGTTAACATTGTTACATTCAACAATTGTTATCTTCCGCGATTATAAATTATTATAAATTAAGCTAATATTGTCGTTAATAAAATTTTAAATTTTTACAAAATTATGGGATGTTACATGTGGTATCAGAGCACAGATTCAAACTCTAGGCCTGATTTAGGCCCAAACACATAGTAGAAAAATTTTATATATAGCAGAAAAAAATTGTACTAACTTGAAAATTTTATTATTATGTTCTCTTTAGAAATCATTTTCAGTTACAGGTACGGAGAACTCAGCTGAACATTTAAGTGACAGATTTCATCCAAACAATCACAGTTCAGGACAACATTATGTGGAGGAAGGTCACAGGGAAATAAATAATAGTTCGACAGAACTGTTACGTGCCTTTCAAGATTTAAAAGCAGAAATTAGATCTGTGAAAGTAGATACTAAAAGGATTCTACAAGCACAAGAACAATTGAATCAAGTGTTGTTTGAACACAGCCAAACAGAAGAACAAGGGAAAAACGATGAGGATATTTCCAAGGTAGAGGACCTGCCTCATACTGATAAAAATCAGAACATCAAATACAGTAAAGTAAAAGATAGTTCAACCTCATATGGAGATGTTATTACAGAACAAAAAAAGAAACGTAATTATATTAGTGACAGCAGTGAAGAAGATTCCAAACCAAGAAAGAAAAATAAAAAAGAATATGAGCATATTTCTGGAGAATTCAAGAAGATAAGGCCTCCAACATTCAATGGAGAAACTGAGAAAGGCGAGATAGATAAAGCTTGGCTGTCAAGGATGAAGAAATACTTCCACATCTACAACTATTCGGAGTTCTTAAAAGCAAAAATGGCCATATATAACTTGACCGGAAAAGCAAATATCTGGTGGCAGGATGTCAAAAGGGTAAAGGGCATTAAGGATAAAGATGTAAGCTGGAGTGCTTTCAAACGATATTTCAAAAATAAGTATCTATCTGAATAGTACTACGAAGAAAAATGTAAAGAGTTTTACGATTTGAAGTTGGGAGGTATGAACATGAAGGAACTAAATAGTAAGTTTCTGAACTTACTAAGATATGTACCCTACTTCATAGAAGAAAAACCAAAAATTCAAAGCTACTTAAGTTGTTTACCTTTCAGCATTAAAGACAGAATTTAGTATGATAGCCTTAAAACATTAGAGGAGGCTATGAGGAAGGCAGTCTTCTGTTATGATACAAATCGGAAGAGAGAGGGTAAGCCTACTTGGAAAAATCATAAGCCCAACAATTTTGAACAGAAGAAGAAAAATTTCAGATTCAGTGGGAATTCCGGATTTCAAAGGAAGAATTTACAGAATCAAAATTTCCAAGGAAATAATTCCAGAAATAATTCACAGCAGAATTCTACAGCACCAAAAAATGCATCTAATACTGCCATGACCAATGAGCCAATGACACATATTAAATGTTTTGAATGTCAAGGACCTCATTATGCATCAGAATGTCCCTTACGAAAGCGGAAGACAAACAACATCAACTCTATTCAGACTGAACCTACTGTTGGAGATGTAGCAAGGGAGATGCCAAGAATTAACGCAGCACTTGACAACAAGAAAGAAGACCATCAAATCTCCATGGTAGAGATTGAAGGTATGATACATGACCATCATGTTACTGTTTTAATTGACCTAGGTGCTAGTTTAAGTTATATATCACCCAATGTTATGGAAAGTCTTAAACTGAAAACTGAAAAGTTTGGTAAATCATGTCTAGTTAGACTAGCAACTCGAACAAAGAGGAAAGTTTCAGATTTGATAGAGAATTGTGTTTTATCCATGAATCATTTGCAAACACAAATCAAGTTGAATATCTTACCTTTAGGTTCGTATGATATTATAGTTGGGATGGACTGGTTGGAAGCCCATCATGTCATCCTAGACTACTATGGAAAAAGTTTTACATGCTTAAATGATGAAGGGAAAACTGTAGAAATAAAAGGCATTCCAAGGAAGGTAACCCTTAGACAAATTTCAGCCATGCAAGTTAAGAGGGCAGTTAGGAAGGGATGCCAAATGTTTGCAGTAAACGTGATAAATGATGAGATTATGGGTAAAGAAGACAAATTGAAATTAGAAGACATACCTATCCTAAAGGATTTTAAGGATGTATTTCCTGAGGAGATTCCAGGATTACCACCCAAAAGAGATTTAGATTTTACTATAGAGCTAATACCAGGAGTAGTACCAAATTCAAAAGCTCCGTACCGAATGAATATACTGGAGTTAAACGAATTAAAATCTCAGTTGAAGGAACTTATTGACAAGAAGTATATTAGACCAAGTGTGTCTCCTTGGGGAGCACCTGTCATCTTCATTAAGAAGAAAATGGAACATTAATACTGTGCATAGATTATCGCCAGCTTAATAAGATGACGATAAAAAATAGATACTCGTTGCCCCGCATAGATGATCTATTTGATCAACTGCGAGGAGCAACAGTATTTTCGAAGATCGATCTAAGATTAGGGTATCATCAAGTAAGGGTTAAAGATGAAGATATTTTCAAAACACCTTTCCGAACTCGGTATGGGCATTACGAGTTTGTAGTCATGCCATTTGGCTTAACTAATGCTCCGGCTGTATTTATGTGTTTGATAAATAATATTTTGCATAAGTATTTAGACAAGTTTGTTGTTGTGTTTATAGACGATATTTTAGTGTACTCAAAAAGCAAAGAAGAGCATGATGAGCATTTACGGATTATCTTACAAGTATTAAGAGATCATCAATTGTATGCCAAATTTAGTAAATGTGACTTTCACAAAGACAAAATTCAGTATTTAGGACACATAATTTCAGCGGAGGGAATCTCGGTTGACCCCAAAAAAATAAGGGCCATTAATGACTGGTCGGTTCCAAAAGATGTGTCGGATGTGAGATCATTTATGGGAATTACAGGGTATTACAGAAAGTTTATAGAGAATTTCTCAAGAATTTCCAACCCCATAACTTCTTTGCAGAAGAAAGGAAAGAAATTTGTTTGGGATCAGAAATGTGCCGAGAGTTTTAATAAATTAAAGGAACTATTGAAGACAACACCTATCTTGAAGATAGTTGACCCCAACAAGGATTTTGTAGTTTGTACAGACGCATGCAATAATGGACTCGGTGGAGTGACGGAGTCTTGACACAGGAAGGGCATGCGATAGCATATGAATCTAGAAAGCTGAAAGTACATGAAAAGAATTACTCTACATATGATTTAGAGTTATTAGCAGTTATTCATGCCTTAAAAATTTGGCGTCATCACCTTATTGGCAGAAATTTTACACTATTAATAGATAACATGGGTCTGCAATATTTATTGGATCAGACAACCCTGAACGCTAGACAAGCCAAATGGTTGACATTCTTAAGTGAGTATGATTTCGAAATTCAGCATATCAAAGGAAAGGAGAACAAGGTTGCAGATGCCTTGAGTCGCAAGGCAAAACTAAATTTCATTTCAGCAATCAATAATTATTCAACTGATTTGGAAGATTAAATTTTGGAAAAAGGTGAAACATATGAAGAATACAGAAAAATGAAGGAAATGACAGTTCTGAAAATTATATGGCAGATTACAGAATTAAAGAAAATGGTCTATTAATATATAAAAACAGATTGTATGTACCAAATATACCAGAAATAAAATTTCTGATATTAAATGAGATGCATAAAATTCACTATTCTGGTCATCCAGGATATCAAAAGACCATCACTATGCTGAGAAAAGAATACTATTGGCCCAGAATGAAAGATGAAGTAGCAAAATACATTGCAAAATGCTTGTACTGTCAAAAAGTGAAGGTTGAACATCAACATCCTGCTGGATTGTTGCAACCATTACCAATACCAATCTCGAAATGGGAAGTGATCAGCATAGATTTCATTACTGGATTACCTAAAAATCAGAAACAACATGATTCTATCATGGTGGTGGTGGACAAACTTAGCAAGGCAACACATTTCATACCAGTGAAGACCACACATAAAGCACCAGACATTGCAGAGATTTTTATGAAACAGAATTTTAGACTGCACGGAATACCAAAGGTAATAATTTTAGATCCTGATTCGAAGTTTACAGGAAACTTCTGGAGATCATTGTTTAAGGGATTAAATACAACTCTAAATTTCAGTACAACATTTCATCCACAGACGGATGGACAAACAGAAAGGGTAAATCAAGTGTTAGAAGATTTATTAAGAATGTATGTTAAGGATCATCCTGGTAAGTGGGAATATTATCTGCACTTAGCAGAATTTGCTTATAATAATCATTATCATGCTTCATCTAGACTTAGTCCTTTTGAAATTCTTTATGGTAGGAAATGTAATACACCTGTTTCATGGAATGATCTAGTCAATAGAGTTGTTTTAGGACCTGAACTATTGCAAGAATTAGAACTAATTGTGAAACAGGTGCAAGGACATTTAAAAGCTGCCCAAGATAGGAAGAAAAGCCAAGCAAATTCAGAAAGAGCTCATAGAGAGTTCCAGGTGGGTGAACATGTGTTTCTCAAGGTAAGACCGAAAAAGAGTTCATTGAAATTGGGGAGCTGTACCAAGTTGGCACCCAGGTATTGTGGTCCTTTTGAAATATTATCTAAGGTTGGAGCAGTGGCATACCAACTGGCCTTACCACCTAACCTGAAAATACATAATGTTTTTCATATATCGTATTTAAAGAAATATGTGCACGATACTACTCATGTTGTAAATTGGAATGATGTACAGGTGGGACAAGACAGAGATTTTCTGGTGGAACCGGATTGTATCCTCTGAAGGAGGGAAACTATTCTCCAGAATCATAGCATTGAGAAAGTGAAGGTGCAGTGGAAGCACCTTAGCCCAGAAGAGGCAACCTGGGAGTTGGAGAGTAGTATGCAAGCAGCATACCCAACTCTATTTTAGGAACACTCAATGAGTGACTAGCCAACATCGAGAACGATGTTGAGACTTAAGGGGGGGTGTATGTTACCTACCCAAGTTTCTGAACATTATTATTTATTTGCAAAAAATACTTTATGTTAAATTTAATTACAAGTTTTGTAATTATGATCAGTTTTGATCATGGATGAATGTAATTACTGAATATTATTATTTAAATAAATTAATTAGGAGACAAACACTCAGGATGGCATGTTGATCATTTTCCCTTAGCCCCTTCCATTGATGAATGGGAACTCCTTTCTCAACTCGACCCCAGAAACAACCTCTATGTTGATGAGCTTGACATGCTTGGTCATCGTGACTTTGACAAAGACCACAATTGGACCAAACACCATATTCCCGCAGACATCCATGCAACAGCTATACCATTCATTGACATCATTCGAATGTCTACACATGTAGAACCTAACACATTGTCATCTTCATGTTCTCCTACCTCCTTGTCTCCCACACAACGCATGGCCTTTTCCCTTATCATCACACACTCCACAAATGCTACAACCCTTCCCCCACTCAATATGGTCATTCAAGGCACTGCATGAACAAGAAAGTATTTCTTGATTTCTTTCCTTAGATCTACATTCCAACATGCCTCTAGCAATAACCCTTCACCCTTGCTCCTCCTTGCTCCCACCAGTCTTGTTGCTTTTAACATACCTGCGTTAACAATACATTCTGAGATGCATCCTCTTGAAGGACAATCCCTTTCAATCTTCCAACAACAATTCCGCCATATCCGATACATAATCATTGACGAAATGAGTTTCGTTGGCCCAAAATTGTTAACTCGCATGGATGACGGCTTACGACAAGCATTCCCCTCCCAATGTACAAATCCATTTGGTGGCTGCTCCATCATCTTCGTTGGTGATTTTGGACAACTACCACCTGTAAAAGACATCCCCATGTATGTTGGTGCATCATGAGGGAATTCTCTTTGGCATACTTTTGACACTTTTGTTACACTTTCAACCATCTTTTGACAACAAGGGGACACCCCTTCTCAATTTTCCTTTCGACAACTCCTACTCAATCTTTGAAATGCAAATCCAACTATTGAAGATTGGACGCTTCACATGTCAAGAACAACCGCGTTCCTTTCAGATGAAGACAATAACACATTTGACCAATGCACTCACTTGTACGCAACTAATAGCTTTGTTGCACTGCACAACAAACAAATGCTAAAACTCCTCAACATACCAATTGCACATTGCTTTGCAGAGAAAAATAAACAACATGTACAAAGTTCAATAGATGATGAACAACTTCCATTCAAGGTTCTACTAGCAATTGGTCAGCAAGTCATGTTGACAACCAACTTGTGTGTCTCAGTAGGACTTGTGAATGGCTCACTTGGGAAAGTTATTGCAATTGTCTACAACTACAATGATCAACCACCTACATTGCCATCTTATGTTGTAATCGATTTTCTCCACTACAATGGCCCCCCATGGGATTCTTCCAATCCAAATTATGTCCCCATTCCTCCTATAACAAGGGGTTCACGAAGAAAAGTACCACTTCGCATGGCATGGGGTTTAACAATCCATAAAGCACAAGGGATGACGTTGCAAAATGCAACAGTAGATATTGGAAAAACTGACAGACAAGGACTTACATTCACTGCAATATCAAGAGTAAAATCTCTATCAGGCCTTCGCATATCTCCACCTTTTTCCTTTTGTAGGTATTCTCGAATGAAAGATAGTCCCTATGTGCAGCGCAGAATACAAGAAGAGAACTTACTTGCTTCGAAATCTTTGAAGCCACATGCTCCATAAAGTTATATTCCTGCTACTTTGCAGCTCCATTTTTTTCACATCTTGTATTCCTGTTGCTACCAGCATTGATATTTTTCTATGAAAGACAAGGAAATACTACTCTATAAAGAAGACAAGAAATTTAATCTTCTTATCAGCACTTTTCTTGTACTACTCTATCTTATTTACTTCAATGTGTTGTCATTACTTTTTTTAAACCAAGCACATCAACACATTTCATCCCATCTTAGTCTTTTTTCCACTAAATATAAAATGTTAAGGGTCTGTCCAAAAATGTGTGCATGGCATGATGAAGTCATGTCATCGAAATGATAGTTTGTTCTCTATTTCACTAACACTCTCTATCATTATTTTCTATCTTCACAAAATAGTTAAATACACATGGTTATTGTATCCAAGTCGACATCCTACTAATTGTCTTATTTTCGACTAACGACAGTTTCAATACAGTTGTATCGACTTAATCGTCGACTTCTTTTACTGGTTGCTCTTTTTTTCTCAAACGAACCACTCTTAGTGGACTCTAATACTGATCAAATTTCATAGTTGACATGTGCAAGAATATCATCTTGGTCGACGGTCAATGATCCTGTTAGCCACTCAAACAACAATATGTCGAACATCTTTATACAATGACATAGTTAAGAGTCGACCAATATTTAAAGGCTCGACCAACTCTGATACATTGATAGGTTGATATAATAACATAGGTACTCTTGCTATTTTGACTTCCAAACATTTTGACTTCTGACCATATCTTAGAAAATATGTCAAAAAACAAATTCAATATTCATATCAACAATTCCATATCTTGTTGATGTTTAGACAATAGCAACTTCAAGCCGACCAAAACAAATTGTCCATCGATTGAACCACATACTTAAGAGTCGACCAATTTTTAAAGGCTCCAACAATTCCGACCATTTTCACTTCCGACCATTTTGACTTCCAAGCATTTTGACTTCTGACCATATCTTAGAAAAAATGTCGAAAAAAATATACAAAGTGACATAGTCAAGAGTCGACAAATATTTAAAGGCTCCACCAACTGCGACCATTTTCACAACTGACCATTTTCACTTCCGACTATTTTGATTTCCGACCATATCTTAGAAAAAATGTCGAAAAAAAATCAATATTCATATCAGCAATTCGATATGTTGTTCATGTTTACACAATAACAACTTCAGCACGACCAAAACAAACCGTCTATAAATTGATCCACATAGTTAAGAGTCGACCAATTTTTAAAGGCATCGACTAGCTCGGTCAATGCTTAGCATTCACTGACAAATACACAGTGACATAATCAAGAGTTGACCAATATTTAAAGGATCGACCAACTCCGACCATTTCATAGAAAAAAGGTCGAAAAACAAATTTAATATTCATATCAACAATTTGATATGTCGTTAATCTTTACACAATAACAACTTCAGGCCGACCAAAAAACTGACAAATACACAATGACATAGTTAAGAGTGGACCAATATTTAAAGGCTCGACCAACTTCGACTATTTTGACTTCTGACCATATCTTAGAAAAAATGTCGAAAAACAAATTCAATATTCATATCAACAATTCGATATGTTGTTGATGTTTACACAATAACAACTTCAGGTTGACCAAAAAACTGACAAATACACAATGACATAGTTAAGAGTCTGTAATGTCCCCAGTTTGGCCCCATGGCGTTAACACTATAAATGATGTAATATTGTTAGGAAATCATGGTGAGGAGCTCAAGGCCAAGGCCCCGCCATCGATTTCGTGATGCATATGGTTTGCGTGCTAGCAATGCACAGTGGAAATTCAAATAGCATGTAATATGCATTTTAATAAAAATACCCACAACTAGCTATGCAATGCAACAAAGAGATGGGGGCATGATTTCACAAGGAATTGGGAGGGAAAACATTCAAACCCTTGAGCCAATAGAGTCAAGCCAAGTGTCGATGAGGGAACCCATCAAACCCTCAACTACCCATGTTGACTTTTGTACCCAACCATTGATTTCTCCCAAGAGTTGGTTGGGGAAGTTATTGCCTTGGGAATGGGAAGGTATGGCTGTCCAAAATCGGGTATGGGAAAGCCACCCTTCATGGAAAAACGTGTTGGTCTTTTTGGGCAAAAATAGAGCCACGAAATGGCTGCCTAAGCCATTATTCACCATGGCCTTGCTCTCTCACGCAACTCAAGCTGCCTGGGCGTTTTTCCTCCCTCGTTTTTCTGTGTCTCCCTTCATCTTTTAGCTGGGAAGGGGCGTTTTTGTGTTGGTTACCCGTGGGGAAAGAAAACAGAACGTTTTGGGTCTTCCTGGGGGTCGTTTAGGCCATTGGAAGGGATCCTAACCCGTGGAGAGAAATCGGTTTTGCTCCCTGGGGTTGAAATCGAAATTCCACAGTTCATTGGGTGAACCACGAGCTGGGGGAACCAATGTGGACCTTGTTTTGTGAACACCTCTGCTGTAAATGTGTAACCCTGTCAATAGTCATTTTGTTGTGAGAAGAAAGAGTATGTTGGGTATGGGTGATGGGTAATCCATTATTCAGGCTTGGCTGAGATAAAAATGGTTATTGAGCTGGAATGCCCCCTTTGTCCTTGTGAGAATCATGCCCAGCTCGGGGGTGGCCTTCGGACGGACTCAGTATAAGCTGTCGAAGAGCCTACGGTTGGGTGGAACGTTGCAGCGACATAGCTAGTTGCTTGGGACAATTGAAATGAAGATAAGTGTTTCTGCCTATGTATTTACTTATGAAATGCTTTTATTAATGCCTGAAATCTTGAATGTATTCGAATGATTGTGTGGATGTTGTTTCCGCTGTGCATGATTGATGGTTTACATCTGCACATTCATATCTTATTTCTTTTAATGAAATGAGTGGGCTAAATTTTGAGTAAAAGCCCCATCGACTAGTAGTATGTTCCTTGCCTCGCAGTGGTCAGCAGGTGGGGACATTACAGAGTCGATCAATATTTAAAGGCTTGACCAACTTCGACTATTTTGACTTCCGACCATATCTTAGAAAAAAAAATCAAAAAACAAATTCAATATTCATATCAACAATTCGATATGTTGTTGATGTTTACACAATAACAACTTCAAGCCAACCAAAACAAACTGTCCATATTTAAGAGTCGACCAATTTTTAAAGGCTCCACCAACTCCGACCATTTTGACTTCTGACTATTTTGACTTTCAACAACTTGAGGCCGACAAAAAAACTGACAAATACAAAATGACATAGTTAAGAGTCGACCAATATTTAAAGGCTCGGTTGACTCCGACCATATCTTCGAAAAAATGTCGAAGAACATATTCAATATTCATATGAACAATTGCATATGTTGTTAATGTTTACCAAGCTCCATTGAAGCTTTTGCTTTTGATTGTATTCTTTCCATTTATAGTTGTATAAATTATATTGATTCCACATTTCATTAATATTGTTTAAGCACAAAATGTACTATATCCTTTGCTTACAACAGCAACAGAAGTTTATAACTTATCTATGTCTATCTTCAATACTAGGTACAATGTAAACATTTAAATCATGATTCCTCATTATTAACACTGTATGTTTTCAAATCATATATGTTGCAAAAACTCGACAAAAGAAAGGCTGAATAGATGGACCATGAAAAAGAAATGACTAAAAAGATACAACTGGAAACACTATTTAAAGACACTAAACCCACCATAGGTTGCAGTGATGAGTTCAAATGGGGCGAGTTGTACATAGCTATCAAAGATAGAAATATACCTAATTCAACCTTGGAGGAAACCATAATTTATGAAAACATCAAGAGGTCCAACCTTCACAAGGAAACTACATGACCAGAATTGTTTCACTGCTCGGAGGTTATTGCATGGATCTTGCCCCATGTACATACTACAACAAGGATAATTTCAAATGCAAATGGGGAACAACTTGCATCCTTCAAACCAGTGCACCTTGCAACCGCATACAAGCTTCCTCCCTCCAATGTATTTTTAACTGATGCTTGGGTAAGACGTGCCAATATATATAATGTTGAATGTGCAAGGGAAATGCTACTACCAGGAAAACAACTTACACCCAAACATACCAAGAAATACGCCACCAAAGACTTAAGGACCCCCTATAGAATCATTGTCCTATTGTTGAGTAGACAATTTGGTCTACCAAATGCCAAGAACTATAAAATCAGTTGGGTTCCATTGATATACCATGTTGCCACACATGGTACAATCTTCAATTGGGAAACTATTATTGCAAAAAGTATTGCGTCAACCATTTCTACAGCTCAAATGGGCCTTTCACAAGGGAAATTAGAATTCTTCATGTCTAGCTACCTTATCGATTGCATATTAGTCAGCCACCCTTTCCCTAATTTGGGATGTACTTGGAATCAAAATAAAACTCCCATTCATGTAGCATATCAGTTAACTTGGGCTCACTGATATGCAAGGTACTACAAATTACTATGCGAAGAACTAATCATGCCCCTTTATTTACTTGTCTTCAATAAAGAAGCAAATTGTATGTCAGACAATTCCTTGGATGTAATAGGTGAATATGGAGACTATTACTTATCCTTAGAAGGGACATACATTAGAAAGTATGGGGGCACAAAACCTCCTTCTCTATTGCCCAAATATGCTACAGATTACATTGTGCATAAAGAAGCCATCATACAAGTGTTCATCAATGGAATTGGTAACTATCTCGATCACAACAACATAGCGTCTTACCCACCTGTACCATTCATCATTGGTGGATACAAATTTCATAATATTAAGGCAGTGGAAGCCTTTATTGCAGACTAGGAACCTTTTCACTTTGGAAAAAAAATATTTGTAAGAAATGACAATGAAGGAAAAGTGGCTAAACATTGTGCTTCTTATAAAATCACTTTTCAGTACTCAAATCACTTTATGAAAGAAAAACAAATATATAAAAGGGTATAGAATATGACAGAGCTACACAACAAATTATATCTGAACATTGCATCTACTCCTACCCAAACTACAACAAAAGAAAACCAACCAGAAATACATAGACAAAGAGAAGAGCCAGTAGCAGTTGGTCGAATTCATCAATCGCCCCCAACTACTCAGAATTGACAATTTCTACAAGCAGCAAGTAGTCGGGATCACCGACCAATAGATGGGAAAAACCCATATTCATATGACAACGAACAGATAGACTTTCAGTCAGAATTAAATAGGTTGTCAAATCGTTATTTAATGCAATCAACTACTTTTAATTCACATGCGCCAAACGCTTCCTCCATAAATGCCGACCTAGAAGATTGTTGGATACTCTTTTTCCAAGAACTGCAGAACCACACTTCAAAGACAACAGAAGCCTTTTGCGAACCTGAGAGTTCTATAGAGACCATGGTGCCCAAGAAATATCAGACTACGACCCGTTTAGCCACACTAAAGTCTTTGAATTGGAAATGGCACAAACATTGCTGGAAGCCTGTTTAGAGTTGGTTCGAAACACTAAGGTACACGAACCACATTGGCAAAAAACTTGGAAAGATATTCTTGAGTGGGCAAAGGAATCAGATGGCCATAGGAGGGAGCTAACCCAAAAACTGCGGACTGCTACCATTTTGCAATACATGAACGCACCTCTGCTGGAACAGTTTGTTGGACTGAAAGACATTATTGCTCGATTCATAGTAAGCAGATATCATAATGGAAAATTATATTTTGACGTTTGAGTCGAAATGAATGCCGAGCTCATCAACAAGATTACAGGGTTATCAAACAAAGGTCCAGATGTACCTACTCAACAAAGACCAGAATTGATCAAGGAGTTTACAAACCACCTAACTGGAAAGCATTCTCGAGGATTATTGGTGACCCAGATAAAATATGAAAGTTATAAAATAGCTGCATGAATCGTGTCCACCACTTTGTCAACCTTTGGTCGAGAGTCCGACTTAAAAATTGAAATGCTAGAAGCTGTCCTAAGCATGCCAAAATACAACAAAGTATACAACTGGGCTAAGTACCTTGCCGAAATTATCAAGAACATATGTATGAAGTGCCATGAGAATGGAGTGCCCATTCGCTATCCATCTCTAATCATCTAGATAGCAATGAAGGCTATAAGACCAAAAGGAAATAAAGACTTTACTAAACCAGGACCTGTGTTAATGAACAACTTCCATTGCTTTACTAAAGGAGGCAGCAGACTTGGGCTGTCAATAGTCAACATTTGGCTAGAAGCCTAGTTCCAAGACTTAAAAGTTCAGTCGACCAGATGGAGAGTATCTCAGAATGTTCGACGAAGTCTGCCTCCGACTGCTCACATTGAACTTGCACTGGACCATACATTAGTTTGGTACTAAGAAGGAAAAATGGCACGTGCACAAGATCTCGACTATTACCCTTCGGTCGAGGAACTCTTCAAAGAGCTTCAAAGGCAATCCAACACAAAATTGATAATCCTTCCTTTGGCACAGGAAATCGACATTCCCATAGTCAAAACTTTAACAGATCCAGAGAAAGAAGAAGCATATGAAAGATGCCTATATATGGACAATTTTACTTTTGAACCTTAGCTCAAGGACGGATCATAACCTTTAGCACTTACGCTCATTCCACAACAAGATTCCGCAGATGGAGTTCAACAATCGGATGCAGAGATCCTGTCGGACAATCCTGAGTACGCATTGACAACCGACAACATCCACCAAATGGAAAACCAATTATCCATAGGTCGACATTCAATATTGGTACAAATATAGGGCAAGGGAAAAAGAAAAATGACCATTGACGAGTCGATAGTGGAAGATGAAACTGAATTATAAGACAGTGCAACTCGAATATTGGAAGATGCAACGAAGAACAATGACCAGTTAAAGAAATTTTTGTAAGCTGAGCACCCTCGACCCAAAAAGAAAGTCAGGTTTATCATCGACGATGTTGTAGACCTGTCAGATAACTCACCTCCACCATCGCCGACCATTGTCATGCAGGAGACATTTTTTTCTACACCTATGGTAAGTACCCCACTTGCACTTCAACCTCCATCTCAAGTTTCGAATAATGTACAAACTCTTCCTTCCTCGCTTCGAAAAACATTCCAAAATGATAGCGACATTACCCAACTCCTGGTCGCATTCCCAGATTGGTGAAAAATCATAATCAAGAAACTTGTATTCGCAGACACTGCTTCACCGACAGATTTTGCTCCCCTTGGTGTCATCCCAACCGAACTTTTCAATCCATCTGATACCTTAGCACTGCAACCAATTGGCATGCACCATACCCATCTAAAGCACAATCGTGACACAAAGAATCCAATTTTTTCTAAACATATATCTTCGTTCATTCCCTTTCCAGTCAATCCATCAATGGAAGCCCATTCACCACCCCGACATGTCATGAACTCACTGCAACATTTCCCCGACCTTCAAGTTTTAAATGTAGTCAATCAACAATCGTCTCCCAGTTTAAATCCTAACCCTCATCTTCCAGTCGACGAAACACTTGTGTCCTCAATAGGTAAAATGGGTAAAGCAGCAGTCGAGCCAACTATCGAGACAACAGAGCAAGCAAAAAAAGTAACAAGTGAAGAAGTAATTTCGACAAACACAGTAGAAATACCAAGCAGCTCAATACAAGCAGAACATTCTACTAAAGAATCACAAAAAAAGACAAAAAAGGCATCATCAATAGTGGAGACTCAAAAAGAATCACAAAATCAATTAGCGGCGAAAAAATCTAAAGAAAAATCCAAGAAAAAGGAAAAAAACAAAAAACGACACCAAGAGAAAAATCTTCAGCAAAAGCAACAGCATCTGCAACACATATCTCAATTGAGTCGTTTGTCTGTACATCTCGACCAATTTGGCCCGATCTCGACATACCATCCACAACAGGCACCATAGGAAGAGCTCGACATACTGGCTGATGCAATCAACCGAGAATAGTGACATAGACGACTGGAAGCAGAAGATCAGATTCACAAGGTGGGACAAGAACAAACCTTATTTCTGACAAAGTGTCAAGAATTAGCGCAACAGGTCATAATAATTCCAATCACCTCCGACACAATAAGCACACTTGATAAAGCATTTCAGTTGTTCGAATTTGTCATGTCGGCACTGTCTGAACAGTAGACCAAGGACTGAGAAGAACAAGCCACAGTAACAGGGTCATTGATGTCACAATAGTTTGAAGCATTCAACTCAGCACACAGTCATCTCATACAGTCTAATGACAAAGCAGATATAGCAAACAATGTTCTCCGCAATTGGTACAAACATTATGGCAACGTGTTTACGGAAATGCGGGAGACAAGAGAGACAGTTGACAATATTCAAAATGAACACCGAGTAGCTGATGAAACTATGGTCAAAAGTATTGAAGAACAACTTATAATGGAAAATAGAAAACTCGAGAAATTGGAAAAAAGCGAAGCACAATGGTTGAGCCAGGCTCGTCATAACCTTGACAAAGTAGAGCAAATCTGACCACGTCTTTGAACACTGCTTTCAGCTACACATGAGAAAATACAGCTCTTTGGTTTCGACCTAATTCATCTACATGGCAAAACTACTAAAGAACAGATAGCGCACTTGTCGGCCCTTACAACACTTACTATCGACATCTGGAACACACTGCATCATTGGGAGAGCTTCCAGCACCAAATGTCAGTTTCAGCTGAAGCAATTGTTGAGGTCTATCTACAACAACCAACAACACCCAGTTCCACTCCAGACAACTTATAACAGTTGCATTTATCACTTAAAGCATAGTTATAAACAATTTTCTTTATTAATTTTGCATTTTGTATAATTGAATATGTCGGTTACATGGACAAACAATACAGTTGTATAATTGAATGTAAACATCTATGATCTATTCATGTATATTTTTACCCTTGATGTTCATCTCAACATATTATATGATACAATTTTTGCAGCATTGTTGTGTTTAGATTCTCTTATCTTGCACATTTCCCAGTATAAATTTATTGTTTTTATTAGTTAAAATATTTTTTATCTGGAATTTTTTGTATTATAGTCTGCCTATCTTATCATGTTTTCATCATAATTAGTCGGCCACTATTTTTGAACGACAATTTCGACTGATTAACAATGTTGCTTCCAAGGATGAGAAATCTCCTACACTTAGAACTGTTTTGCAAAATTTTACATGGCGAATCGCAATAAGACTGATCAATAATTATCGGATTTCTGTATTTAAAAATAATTTTAATACTGTAATGATCTAAATGCATTGTAATACCAAAAATAGAACTTAAAAGAAATAATCTTTTGAAATTTATACAGATTCATAGGTTGATTCTCTTCAACTTTGATTGCAAGTGTGGCGATACCCAGGACCTGTATATGAGTATAGTTTGTAAATGTCCCTTTAGACAAGAATCTGTCCACTAAATTTGTGCTAAAGAAAACTGTTTCTCATTGAAGCTGATACTAGGCTGTGTACTGCGCCACCACAACAGAAGTTACTAATTAATTAGCCCTAATGTGGAGCTATCCCACATCTCTGCCATTGGGTGGAATTCATGTTCAGAACGTTTTTTGTTTGTTTGGAGTGACAACAATGCTGAAAGAGAGACCTCTTCCAACCTCCTAGACCTCGTCGATCTCTCCGACTTCCTAGACCTCCTCCATGTCCTCGACCTCTCTGACCTCCGCGGACCTCCAACCTCCTCGACCTCTCCGAATGCAATTTCAAGTGAAATATTCTACTTGTTTTAAACTATCTCAGATTGCATATCCTTCTTATTTTCCTTAACGTTTCTCAGATCGAGTGAATACACTCGAACTGAATTATCTCAGATGTTCCATTCTTCAAACCTTTCTTTAATATTTCTCATGTCGAGCTACTATACCCAACCCGATCCCCTTTTTGTTTGTGATAACTATGTAAAATCCTATCACTGCCTATCTGTCTAGACATATAAATGATTATTTTCATTAAGCGTCCATTCATCCTTATTCGTTTTCAAACTCAAGTTTCCAAAGAAGTAAAAAAAAATTGTGTTCAATGAAAATTAGGTTGGACGACACTGAAGACGCTGAACAAGGTCGACCAGGTTGGGGGATAAGCTAGAAGTGAAAACAGGTTGAACAGGTTGAACCTGTCGGAGATCGAAAAATATCGTAGAAGGTCATTTTATATTTATACAATTCCTTTTTAATTGAATATATAATTACCAAAGGAAAATACGTATGTTTTTAATAGTTACACCTACTTAAATTACAATTTCCTTATCATTAAATATATAATGTCTTTCTGTTTATTGATTCGTTGTCAAATATTCTCTAACATTGTTACAAAATTTACTCTTTTCCTAATGATGTTCACTTTGACGCCTATAAATATACCCCACACACGGACCATTAAAAATAAGGCTCGCATTGAATTTATTTGCATTTGGATAGAATTCTAGACCATTAAAAATGAAGCGTGCATTGAATTAATTTGCATTTGTATAGAATTATGTTGGAACTAGATTTTTTTTGTTTTTCTTCACTATGTCGTGAGAAGCTGTTATTTGACTTCTAGCTGTTATTTCATTTACTCTAAATTATCGTAGTCATATCCACTGATCTCTTTACTTAGTCATTTTTCATAAACTAATATATTAACTTATCAAAGCGGAGCACATATTAGTTGTGGTTTAGTGAGAAATTTTACAGGAAACTATAGGAAACAACCAGTTAAAATAGTCTATTGATAGAGTTTAGTTTTTATGATTTGTTTGTAGCATAAAAAAAAAGATTCCAGTAGTAGATACGAATCTACTGATACCAATCATTGTATATGTATAATTTCAGTAGTAGATACGAATCAATTGATACCAATCATTGTATATGTATAATTCCAGTAGTAGATATGAATTATTGTATGAGTATAAGTTTTAATGAGATGCTGAGGTTTTTAGTCTTTTGTTTTTGTGTGTTTGTTAGGTTGATGTAGCTAACTTTCAGAAGAAGAAAAAAAAAAAAAAAAAAAGATGAAGAGAAGGTAATGTTTTCAAACTATTTTTTTCAATATTAGTTTTATTTTGAGAAAGTATTATTTTACTTTTTAGTTTAGTTATGCTTTTTTATTTCAGAAAGATTTTATATACAATTTATTTTATTTTTTATGAGTAAAGGAGTTGAAAGCTAAGGCAATGTAGAAGGGTACTTTTGGTGGAACAGGGTTGAGGAAAAGTAGTAAAAAGTAATATGTACTAAGGAATTTACCCTAGGCCCTTTATCTAGATCTACAATTTAGGACATTAAACATATACTTTTGGATTGGTTAGGAGAGTGTTTATTCAATTTCATAGTATGTAATTCCTATTAAGAATGGAGATTTTGAAACTACATAGGTACTTATATTTTAATGTTACAATTATAATGTGAAATTTATGGAGAATTACAAAGTGTGTAATTATAGTTAAGAATGCATATTCTAAACCACTTATGTTTTAAAGTGAATGAATATTTAATGTTACAAATATAATGTGGAACTTATAATGGAAAATGGTGAGTATCAATTAAAAAATGTGCTTGGGTTGAGAATGAACATTTTGAAACACATCTTTACTTATGGTTTAATGTAAATGAATATTTAATGTTATAAATATAATGTGAAACTTGTTGAGATTGATGAGCTGAAACTTGTTGAAATTGATGAGCCCAATGTTTACTTTAAACTATGTAATTAATATCGCCACCTTATTTTAAGGTTGATTGTATTAGGTGAAATGCTAAACTTATTATTATTGTGATGTTATAATTAAATTTTTAAGTTGCTATGTTATAATTATTAATTTAAGGTTGATTGTATGATATGCATGGCTAGACTTAAGTTGTTATGTTATAATTATTAATTTAAAATTGATTCTATGAAGAAAACTATTAAACTTACCACTATTGTGATGTCATAATTTTTTTTATGTTATTTAAGTTTTATTTATTTGATTTACTACAAACAAAATCACATTTATTAAATACCATTTCCACCTTGTAATATAAAAACTAAACAATATTGACACATCAATGTCATAAACATCCAATATCCTTTTATATGTGCATCATACTATTCTACACTTGGTAGAACATAAAATCCTCTCACTACTAAATAAAATAAAATTATAAACACTGACTATAAAATACCATAATCTTTAATACTTTCTTAGATATATCTCAAATTTTCAACATCTTCTACCATGTCAAACAATAAAATAAAGCTTTTTTTTCTAAAGCTAATAACAATATTTCTTAAAATAATAGAGCTTGTTTTTCTAAAGCTAATAACAATATTTCCAAAATTCTATAGACATGAAAATAGGTTATCTTAATTTTCAGGATTTTATATTACCAATTATTACTTTATTTTATTATACAAAGAGAAGTTGTTAACTTATTCCATCCACTCTACATATTATAATTATGAAGAAAATGTCATGTTTATTTTACATACAAGTATCATTTCAAGTCATAAAATCATTTAAATATCAACAATTCATTTTCAAACTTGTATATTGTTATACTATATATTGGTTTGGACCATAATAGTATAATTCAGTTATATTGACATTTCTTATATAGAAATTCGGAACAATTCTAATTTATAGAATATTCGGTATAGATATGATACAAATATATATTCTTACTAATATATCAGTAAATTTTAAAAACCAAATTTTAATTATTTAATAATTATAAAATATAAATAACATTCAATTTATTACTTTCTTACAAAAAGTAACTATTAATAACTAGCTTGTATCTCTCACGTACCTGACCTTATTCTAGCTCATTAACATTTTATATTTTTGTTTTTAAATACTAACTTTAGTTTGTAAATAATATGTCTAGAAATAAACTAATGATTTTTAATGTACATTTATGTTATGATGGTTTATATATTTGATTAAAAGTATTATATATAGGAAGTTTACTTCCGTATTTTATCCATATTGGATTTTTTTGTTACATATTCTTGAATTATGCTACTATGGTTTGGACTGCAATTTTAAGTTTCCAAATTTTTTTTTGACAAAAACCCGTAAATACCAAAATAAAAAATACCCCAATCTAACCACAGTTATTCTCATTTTTAGTATCCCTCCTTATATGCTTCTTCCCAATTAACAATAGCAATATGTTTAGCTCTTAAAATCTCCATATGTCTTAGATTTGGAGCACAAGCGTCAAGATCACGGTATTCTTCACAAAACATGTATAACTCTTCATTAACCACATACTCCATAGCTAAGGAGATGGGATTCTCGGGTCATCGCTGGTTAATTGAGTACAGGGAATTAATAGGACTTTTATGGAAAACTCTAACATAAGCTTATACTGGGTATTTAAATTATAATAACTTCATTAGTGAGTCAATTGAGGAGTTATTATATGGGATCATTATGTCGGTTTTTTTTTTGTGTGGATAGTATAGCCTAATTCAAGGACAAAACATCTCAAAATTATCATGAAATTGTCATGAAAGTTAACAAACTGTGAAGTACAATTTGATAAATGTTATTAAATTGCTATGTTATCTCTTATTTTTAACAAAGTACAATCATCTTTTTAATTAACGAATAAAGCATTACTGTATACATACAATTATGAACAACTGCTTCGATTCCAAGCTTCAAAAAGCTCTAATACCAAGGAGATCCTCTCGCTGTAGAGCCTCCCCTCTTTTATATGAGACAAAGTCCTCTTTTTATTTACATCATCCTCTTTTATACGAGACAGAGTCTTCTTTTTATTTTCATCATATGGGTTTTCAGCTTCAATAATTGATTTTTTTAAGTTGTGTCATTTCAGATTTATGATTACATTTATTGGTTGTCTTTATTAGTTTTTGGAGTTTTATTTACTATTGCAATCAGGTCAGCATGAGGGAGATCTTGTAACATGTGTCCAATGTTTGTCGAATTTGTCAAGTAACAAAATAATACAAAGTAAACAAAAAAGAATAATACAAAGTGAAAAGTAATAAATATTATGTCGGCCATAAACAAAAAATAATAATACAAAGTAAAAAGTAAATATGAGGATTAAACTAGAGACTTTAGAGCTTAGGATTATGTGGTAAATATTATGTCGGCCATAAACAAAAAAGAATAATATAAAGTAAAAAGTAAATATGAGACTTAAACTAGAGACTTTACTTTTTACTTTGTATTATTTTGTTACTCAACAAATACTCAACAAACTCGACAAACACTCTAAAGTCTCATATTTACATTTTACTTTGTATTAAAAGTAAAAAGTAAAGTCTCTAGTTTAAGTCTCATATTTACTTTTTACTTTGTATTATTCTTTTTTGTTTATGGCTGACATAATATTTACCACCTAATCCTAAGCTCTAAAGTCTCTAGTTTAAGTCTCATATTTACTTTTTACTTTGTATTATTCTTTTTTGTTTATGGCCGGCATTATATTTATTACTTTTTACTTTGTATTATTTTGTTGCTCGACAAACACTCGACACATATTACAAGATCTCCCTCATACTGTCGCCTCTCGGGACAAAAATTATACAAACTAAACAAAAAGAATAATACAAAGTAAACAAAAAAGAATAATACAAAGTAAAAAGTAATAAATATTATGTCGACCATAAACAAAAAAAAATAATACAAAGTAAAAAATAAATATGAGACTTAAACTAGAGACTTTAAGATTAGGATTAGGTGACTCAAGTATTGCACTCAAGGACCTATTCAAGGAGAGGTTTACACCTCTGGAGATTTGATCCCTCTCTTGATAAAGCTTAAGATTTGGATAAAGGTTGATTAAGTTGTGTCATTTCAGATTTATGATTACATCTATTGGTGACCCCTATTAATTTTTTGGGTCTTTAAATTTATTTTATTTTTAAATATATATCCATCCTTATAAGAAAATACTTAAATAAATATTTATTAACATAATTCATCATCGTTACTTCGCCTCTACAGTTATTGATTTGTTATCCTTTATGTAGTCCAACTAACAAATTTCATAATTAATAATTCTGTGTAATAAAACAAATAGGACACCAATGAATTTAATTATATAAATGAATAAATTTATAAAGGAAAATTAATTGTTTATGAATCATCCATTTTTCCTTCTGATAACCATACAACATAATCTACTTGTATCATTTGAATTATTGTCTTCGAATAGTTCTTTCTAAGACCTAGAGCTTGTTGAATTCTCTAAGGAAAAATAGTCATTGTCGTTCTCATTTGAGTTGTTACTGAATGTCATTCTAAATTCTGCAGATAATAAAGAACATACTCCACCCATAGAGCGAACTTCTTCAGATTACAAGTTGTCTTTCGAAAAATCTGTAATTTACTTACATCCATGCCCGATGCTGTACAAAATAAGGACATGATATTAGTAAATTTTAACCATTCCTCCAATGTGCCTTTATGAAATAACACCATATCATTAAAAAATAATAACTGTGTAATAAACAAAGTAGGATAATTTTTTATACCATTCAACTTGCCTTCAACTTTTGCAACAGAAATCAATCTACTAAGACCTTCAATTGCTAATAGAAATAATAGGAGAGAGAGTGAACACCCTTGTTGAGTCCCCTAATACACTTAGAGAACTCTGAAGGGAAACCATTTTTAAGAGTTACAAAGCAAGTAGAAGTGACACATACCACTATCCAATTAGTCACCAATAAAGGAAGACATATCTGAAGAAGGATAAAGTGGACATGTCAAGGCCCGATGTCCTACCTTATTACATGGTATTGGTCATGTTATTTCTTTTTCCGAGGAGGGTTCAATGTCGGATTTTGTGGATCATTTTTCTTCGGAGGACATCCCATCTCAAATGCCTCTCTACTGCTCAATCGGTAAGTCTCCCTCTGATTCACCTACTCATTATGAAGGTGTATCTAAAGAGGAACTTAATTTGTATCTTTAGGAAGAATAATCATTGGTTCTAAGGAAAAGTTCTAGTTGTGTTGTTCCTAAGTATTCAAAGGAGGTTTTGTCTTCTTTTGTTCCTAAAACCCTTTTCCTTGATTCTATGGAGGGTTATGCCCCTGAATTGCCCAATGATGATGGTAATTTGAAATCAATTGGCACGCCTAGGGGTTTTGATACTGTTATAAGTCTAGTTCCATCTAAGCCTATGGATTTTCCTTTGAAGACTTGGACTCCCTCGGTTAATGGAAGCCTTCCTTTGACCTTTCCTTAAGCTTTGCAATTGGACATTTCCTTATTTGAGGATACTTTACATAATTCCCCACTAGATGTGTTCTCGAATATGTAGTCCCTTGGTAGTGATACTATGACTATTCATTCCATCGGATGTTAAAATGTAACAATTAGGAACAAAAAGCTGAAAAAATACAAGTTGGGGTGCCCTCCTAATGAGCAGGGGTTTGTTGAGGGTACTACCTTTATTCCCTTCTCTGAAAGATTGAAGCAAGTTGAAGGTTCACCTCAAGCCCTTAGAGAAATTAAGCCTACTGTCAATGGTGTTTAATGGCCTGTCTTTCCTTCAACATTCGTGGAGTCGGGGGACTGGGAAGGTAAGGGCCCTTAATAGATTCTTAAAATCTACTAACCTAGATTTAATTTTGATTCAGGAAACTCTTTGTAGTTCTTCGATTGCTATAGAATATTTCTCTAAATTTTTTCCTAGTTGGAACTTTTGTGGCATTGATGTTGTTGGAAAATCAGATGGTCTACTTTGTGGTTGGAATCCATCTATTTCAAATTTTAAGGCCTTTAAGACGATTGGTGATCTTCTTTTGGATGGGAGATTCCTTAAATTTGATCAATAGATTATTGTTCTCAATGTGTATGGTCCCTATAAAGATAGGGAAGCTTTCTGGAATAATTTGGATAATAGTGGCATTTTAAGATTGCCTAATTTGATTGTTGCATGTGATTTGAAATTCACACTTTTGGTCTCAAAAATTTGGGGAAGTTCTGCTCAACCCCATGAGTTGGGTGATTTTTTTGGTGACTTGATACAAAAATCGAGCTTGATTGACATTATTCCTATTAAAATGTGTTCTACTTGGAGTAATAAGAGAAGTGGTAAACTATGTATTGGGAAAAGACTGGATCGCTTTTGAATGGCAGATTCATTATGATGATGATAACGATAATGTTAGAATTGAGTAGAAGGCCCATAGCCACAATGGGTGCTTATAAATGTAATTATAATATAAATAGAGAGATAGTTATGTAGGATTATCATTCTAGACAAGTGGTCTTACATGTTACCATGAGAGGCTTAAGAAGAATCAATGAAAAAGGTTTATAATAAATAATTGAGGAACCTTAAGCATAGATTAATAATGACATAACCAAGCTAAGTGTGGTCTAGACTAAAGATAGTAGGGAGTATAGTAGACCTAGAACTCAACTTTAACGATACCAAGTCTCTATAGAAGAACCATAAATAAAACTAATGCCCAATCAAGAATCTTCATAATGTTTTTTATTAAACCCATGGCAAGGTAGGTAAGTGATGAGGACACATATTAGGCCATCATTCCATACCTATAATTCATGGCCACAATGAAATCGTTGTTACATGGTATTAAAATAAGGCTTCAAAATGAATGTACAGGGAACACTTCCAGTTGAACCTATTCACAACATCACTTTGTCTTCTATTTCGATCTAGGTGTCATACATCATTCGAAAGCATGTATGTTGTGGCCGATGAATATGACTCTTGTCTCTATTACTGTGAGCACCCATGAACTGCTTGATGGTGGAATAAAAATAAACAATATTACACATTAGATACTCCCATTCTATTACACATTCCCCTAATTTTCTCTCATGCCAATCTATTTAGTTCCATGTATGATTCTTCTTTTTACTATCGATATCATATGATCAAGTTGGACCATGGACATCGCCTATTCTTCATCATTCGAATTTTCATTTTTTGATAACTTCATTTTATCAGGAGCTTGTTATCAGTCACTCCTTCGCACTTTATTTGTCAGGGAAATTTCATTCGGAAATGTTCCATGGGACATTGCAATCAGAGTGTTGCTCCAGAATTTTCCCCGTAATCATTCTCTCGATAGGATTATTGGGATTATTGGCATTAATTAATTCATCCAGGGTGCAATACTTTTCGGACTTTTATAAATTGTATATCAGAAATCATTTTGAACCAAATTCATTGGAATCCGAATTTAGCCCCATCAATTTTTGGTTCCCATGTGCCATTGGGAATATTTTAGTAATCCTGTCATGAAAAATACAACAATTAAGAAGACTTTAAAAAGATTTATAACATAATCAAGGAATTGATATGTCATTTAATGTCCCCACTCCCCAGTGCTTCATCTTTGATAATTATTTTCACTAAATTTGGGAAATTCAAATTTGTTACTAAGTGAGGAAAGAGTAAAAGATGACAAATGTCATAAAATTGATTTGAGGAATTTATTTTGACAAAAGTTGGGGAATTCAAATTTGTGACTAAGTGAGAAAAGAGGAAAAGATGAAAAATGTCATAAAATTGATTTGAGGAACCACTCTCCTAAAATCTAGGATAGGATCTAAGACCAACCAATTCGCTAGTATATGTGCGGAGGGCAGGATATTGCCTAGTAAGCATGAGAATTTGTATGTGTTAAGCATTTGTCACAAGATTGAGATTAGGCATTTATCTCAATATTGAGAGCTTTGATGTGAGAGCAATAGTTGATTCCTAGAGTGAAACAAGAGTTCTTTGTGGGTGAGAGAGGAGTTCTATTTTGGTGGCTTATGGTTGGGTGGAACATAGTTGTTCAAACTCCAAAGTTTAAATATGTATAAAGTGTGTTTATTTTAGTTTTTTTCCTAAATTACTTGTGTTATTCTTTATATTTTGCTAATAGTTCACTTTCAATATTTATGCTCTTTAAATCTTTTTTTTTGTATGCAAGTACCCATGGGGATTTGAACTCGTGACCTTCCATTTACAACTTCTCATCTCAATTACTCATTACCAATTGCTCTACTACCATGGGCTGTGCTCTTTAAATCTTTGTTCAAGTCTAATGGAGTTGTTTGTTATGAATATGCCTATTTCTAAGTTTAATTTGTAGTTTTCAAAGTTCAAGAAGGCTATTAAATACCTAGTTTTCATTAAATTATGCTAACAACTTGCGAATTATAGTTATATGGTAGGAAACTAAATTATCGTTTACATTACCATTTCTATAGTATTTATTTACTTCAAAAATTCTATCTAGGTTGCAATTGTATCAAAGAAGATATTATATTCCTCTTTTTCACAAAGTATCATAATAAACAAACATTTATTACTAAGCAAACAAGACAACTAAGCATTCTTTTCCAAATCGAATAAGGTAAACAAAGTTAGTATCGCTCCTACTCGTATCCTTATGCAACCCATAAACTCTACACATTTCATGTGAAGTAGAAGTTGGACCTAATAATATATAGAAAATCACAAGTATAGCTCAGGAACACAGAGCTAACATAAAGAAATAACAACTATTGTAGGCCTCAACCTCTATTTGAAAAAAACTCTAGCAGATGATAAATAACATAACAAAATAACACCCCATATGCGGGTGACCACGTGTCCTCCACTTCCTCCAATGTGCACATGGACCAGATGTACAACCACTCCACCTCACGTGGCGACGCCTTCGACATGCATGAACTCGGCCATGCAATGACACCAGCTTCACACCTATCAGCTGGCAACCTGGACAATGATGTTTATTTAGGAGATGAGGATGAGGGTGATAATCACACTCTCCTTCAAGCGAGTCTAGATTAATTTCTCTCTCGACCGATGTGCTGCGCATTCAATTCTGCCACCCTCCCGATGATGACAGACTAGTTCATTTATTGCCTCCACAAGAGGAACTTGGCTCGGCTAATCCCTTTAAAGGATTTGGTCATCATGATTTTTACGCCCACTGCTACGCTCTGGTTTTGCTCTGTGAATCCCTCTGCTGAGTTCAAGATCATCTTTGTGGTCTCCCCTATTGCACTCACCACCATGATGCCTCACAATAGAGGAGTTTCACAACGTCGCAATGGTAGAACTAGCTCCAGTCATAGGTCCAGGGTTGCCATGGACTGGACTTTCATGGATGGTTACGCTCTGCACATCTCTGCGCGAACTCGTGGCTTAGTTGATGGGTGGGAAGCTTGTAGGGTGGCGCCCTTGCTCTCCTCTGGCAGCAATGGCGGTGCCATAAATCACTATTGGTTGTTAAAAAACATGATCAGTACCCTAGTTGAAGAGATGGAAGCTAGCTGGCATGCTAGCACCAGCATAGTGAGGAACATCAATGTCAGCCTAAAAGAGGCCACTGACCACTCGAATACCTTGGACGCCAATATGACCTAGGACATTTTCTCCTTGGGTGGTAATTCTGAACAGGCTGTGCAGGAAAACAATGGGGACGACACTGCTCCTGAAGCTCCATAACCTGGGTCTACACAGAAAAATTCGAAGGTCAGAACGGACAAGGGCTCGTCTCCTGCAACTCTTGCAACCGATGCTGCTCAGAATGGTTCTTATGCTGCAGATTCTCCTTCTCCCACTCTCCCCCTTCCGGGGACTCTTGATGATTACTATGTTTCCTGTCCCATTCTCGAAGAGACACTAGACGAACAACAGGAAAAACATTAAATGGGCTGCCATAGCTCCGGGTCATCTCTGTGATTATCAGCTTTTTTGTTTTAATTTTCTATATAGTTTATTTTACAGCAGCACCAGATAGTTTGAAACTCTATTTTTGAAGCAAGTCCCAATCTTTTTATGGGCAGACCATACCCTTGAGGTCTTTATTTTGTATTATGTTAGCCAGTTCATCATTTTTGAGCGATTGGGATGGTGGCTTCACCACTTGAGGCCTCCCCAATCTGCTACAAATTTTTCGGCTCTTGAGGTGTCTTTCGACTCTGTTAATTAAATTTCTCTCTGCAACTTAAAAAAAAAACATAACAAAATAACAACTATTATAGGCCTCAACCTCTATTTGAAAAGATGTCTCATAAGCATAAATCAATATGTAATCATATACAAGCTACACATATATCATAAAGGTTAACAACCTAAACGTCAAAGTACAAACCACACATCAAAACTCAAAGCTAAAAATAGCAACGTTTAAACATTTTAGAGGAGGGAAAAGAACATGGCCAAGTCTTGGCCTATTAGCACATACAATATTGTATATGCATTTAATATAAACAACTTAAGAAATGGCGTATAAGAGGACTACCATATCCATGATTCATGGAAAAATACCCAAGATTTTTTGCATTGAAAGTGGTAGTAATGTAGTGGAAGGGAGACCCCGGGTCATGCTCAATACCATGGTCACACCACATGTAATAACCCATAATTTCAACCATTATATGCGGCTAAGTGATTTAAATAGTGGAACTCTATGATTGATAGTGTTATGCAGTTGGTTTGTTTATTGAATTATGTTAAATATATTCTTGTGTTGTGGGGGTGACAAATGAATGAGGGTTCTTGGTCTTTTGGGGAAAAGAATTAAGATAAACAAAAAGAATTAAGATAAATAAAAGGAATTAATAAATTTAAACATAAAAAAAACTAAAATATAAATAAAAGTAAAAAATGAATAAACAAAATAAAAAAGAAAAAAAAAAACAAATAAAAGGGTTCTTTTAAAATTGTAACTCCTACTTAAGTAGCATCACCTAAGGAATTAAATAAAAATAGAAAACAACTTTTGTACAATAGAGGAGCCAAAGAATGTGAAGGGTTAATTCTCTTCGTGGAAGAAAGAAGAACAATACTCTTAAAGAAAGAGGAACATAAAATAAGAACTCTGAAATCTAAAAGAGAGGAAGTTGTAATGAACATAAATACGAATAGTTGAAGGGGAGGAGCTACCCTATGGTATTTGCTTGCATCTGTGAAGGGTTGTAGATATGTCATTATCAAATACCATTTTTGACACCTTTTTGCCAATCATTTGCTACTTTTCATGACTTCACTCATCTCTTTTTATATTATCCTACAAAGTTAATCATGTTCTTTGAATATTTGTTGATTATTTGATGTTTGTGGTTATGTACTTAACAATTTCCGAAAAGGATCATAGTGTTGTAAGTCTGTTGAATGTCACAGTTTTGCTAGTTTTGGATCCAACCTACATAATAGGAGCAACTACGGAACCCAGTCACAAGTCTACATGAGTTGTGAGACTGACATAATGATAGATGTAGAACCTATACAACTTCCCCTAGGATTTATGAGGTTGTTACTCAAGACAAAAGCGACCTATCATGAATGTTGTGACCATCTTATGCCGGCCGTAGAACCAGGCATAGTGGTTCCACAATTGTTTGGGGAGAGTTGCGAAAACTTTCTAAGTTCTGTACCTCGATGAATCAACAAACAACCAGTTCCACATATCATGTGCCAACAGGAAGAACACATTATCACCTAGATCGTAGCTCACAACCACCATCTCAATTTTGTTATCTATGTAATAAAATTCTTTTATTTTGTTTACATGATCATGGAAGGATGAGATAGATCGAAGTTCTATGTTTGGTATTTTGTTTCAAAGTTTGTTTTAATAAAATAACCACAGATCCTTAATTCTTGGCATCTTTTTCATTATGGATGAATTTAGACTCATCCTATGCATGTATAAAAGGGATCAATCCCCTCTTAGGTAGGTTAGCCAATAGTTAAGGACATTGAATCGAATTGTGTAGACCAGTTGTAATACTATAGTATTTTAATAGAATCGCTAATGTTGGCGTGTTCCTTTATGTGTTGAGTTTCATGTGAGTGTTCGATTTACCTTCCCTTGTATTTAGAGGCACGACCCCCTTAATTGATAAGAGATGGATGTAATTATACTTTCTGTAGTTTTGTCTCTGTGTGATTCATAGATTAAGTTTGATTATTGTGTCTAATTCCTATAGTAAATTGTGAGATTAAATGAGTGATGATGTTATTCCAAAACTCATGAGTGATGACATCTTGGCAATAATAGTTAAATTTATGTAAGTTTTACTAATCTCTAATAGATAGTCAATTTCATAATTTCTTGTTGTTGTTTTAATAAGAATTTTGTAGTTGTCTGATTTACTTTTGATTCATTGCTTCTAGGGGTTTGATAGATAGATTATTAGTGGTTTTATTTTATGCATGAGTAGATAAGAACTGCTTTTATTTGGTCACTACCTTAAGAATTAATTTTTCAATATTTTAAACTATTAATTTGATGTAAGTGTGGGATAATCTAGGGCTCTATTTTTCTTCTTTGAATTCCTAGACTAGATAGTATTTTCTTTCCTACAATTAGTTGATTTAATAATGTTGGTTAAAGATTTCCTTTCCAATATTGTTCATTCTTCTTGATTTGGGATTTAAAAGAAAAACTACAACCTCATGCTTTAGCAACCAACTTAAGTTTCAGTCTTTGACATATACTTTGTCTAGTAACTCAAAAATTTACAAAACTCTTGTTGATAATTTATGATACTTTCTGAGTTGGTATGTGAGGAACCTGTAACAATTAATTGATGAAATGCACAATATATGAGATCACAGAATATTTTTATTGATCGCAAGCCACTTCGAAGGGGAAACCTCCTTTGAGCAAGCTCAATAAAAATAACTTCACAATGCCTTCATTGGCCTCAACACACACTTATATATTAAGTCTATGCCCAATACCATGGGTCAATACCATAGAACATATAATACTACGGGATGACTTACAAAGCATATGCGTCCAATACTATGGGTCAATACAATTGGCTAATACAAACTATGGATCAACGATTACTACGGGACGACTTACAAAGCATATGCATTCAACAACAAGATACTAACAAAGTAAAGAGAAGGGTTGACACGGGTTCCTAACATCCCCTCTCCCTTAGAAAAGCTTTGTCCTCAAAGCTTTAGACGTGGAAATTGATGTGGAATATGAATGAGTGGTTCCCCTGTAGCATCCTTCGGTTGCATTCCGTGCCACTGAATTAATACCTATGTGATAGTTTGAGACAGAAGTTGATGCCTTTTTAGTTTTAGGGAGGATTGCTTGGAAGGGTGGAGACAAAGAAGAACCATATTACTTGCTTGAAAAGTGCGCTCAGAATAGTGTTGATCGGCTTGTTGTTTCATTTGATTTCTTTCCATGTGAATATTGTCCTATGAAATGAGAAGAATCTGATTGCGGTTTCGAAGAACTGATTCAATTGCCTGACCTAGGGAACTACTGAGGGTGTATGGAAGAAGAACTGACAGTGCCTATCCATAGATTGCTTCATATGGTGTCATTTTAGATGTGGTATTGTACCACCAGAACGTTTCAAGAAAATCCATAGAAATAATTGTCCAAATCTATGTAGGGATGGGAAAGGGTTCAAGCAGTCCCAGAAGGAGTGTCGTTTCACCCGTGTTGACCTAGAAAGTATCATAGTCAGCCACCATCTGTTGAATTGTCATTTCCAGTCCCTCCCAAAAGAAATTACACTGTTCCCAGTCATACGTTTTGAGGAACCCAGAGTGCCCTGCCGATGGAGAAGCATGGAGTTCATAGAATACATAGCCCTGTTGAACAGATTGAAACCAATTTGGAACAAACATAGAAATAGCTGAAAGAGAAACTGGGTCATCAAATGTGCGAGAAGGAGCATCCGCCACCAAATTGTCCTTACCCTTCTTGTAAGTGATCGCATAGGCATAATCTAGGAGTTGGCTATCCAATTTCAGGTGAGCTAGGGAGGAGACCTGTTGTTCCAAGAAATTTTTCAGACTCTGGTGATTAGTCTTGATGCATAAATAATTCCCTAGTAAGTATGGTTGCCACTTCTGTACTGCATGCAAAATAGCCATCATTTCCTTCTCAGATGTAGATGCAGCTAAATTCTTACCGAAAATACCTCTTGAAGGAAGCAAGCCCACTGGTTCAGCAAAGACACCTGCATATCTATCCAAGGAATTAGTGGAGACCATTGATGGGTGCATCTAAATGGAATGGAGCTGAGCGATGATACCATGTAAATTCTTATTAAGGATATTTTCCATGCAATGCAAACTGATGATGCAGAGAGACCTTGGTTGTAAGCCCGTAAATGTGTGTTTCTTCCCATTCACTTAAAACTACATCCAAAGTTCATCAAAATCCCATAAGATGGGGCCACATGTGCGTAACAATTGAACGCCCAAAACCACATCACATCTGCCTAAGAAAAAGGAAAACATGTCAGAGAGTAGGTTATAATATTCCATAGAGATACACACATTGCAACACTTCCCCTTGCAAGGTAAGGTGCTCCCATTGGCAATCAGGACTTCAAAGTTGGAGCAAGGATCGACAAAACAATCAGCCTGTTTGGTGATCCGAGGGTGAATGAAGTTATGAGTGCTACTAGAATCAATGAGTATTGTAAGAGGGATATTCTTGAAGTAACCCCTGACCCGCATTATTTGTGGGGTGGTGACTCTGGCTAAAGCATGGAGAGATATCTCTGGGTGGTCGTCCGGAGACGAAGGGTCAATAGGCGGTTGCTGAATGTCGACCTGATCATCTAGTGTATTCGGAGCTTCTGCACCAAGTTCAGAGGCAGGCGGAGAATCCACATCTATGTCCCCAAGTGAATTTTTCATCACAATTGTAACAAAGACCTTTTTCTCTACGTGCCCACATCTCTTCTTCAAAAAAATGCTTGATAGGAGTTGTGCGAGGAGCTGGCATGATGGGAGGTCGCTGGATAACCATATTTCCTAATGGAACAAAAGTGGATTTGGAGCGTTGTTGGGCTGCGATCTTGTACTCCGCCAAATTAGCCAACCCTAGGAATTCTGTCATTGTGTTGGGACATAACATTTTAACCTCTGAGCGGATTTCATCCTTAAGACCACTGATAAAACAACTCTTGTAGAATTCATCAGACAATCCTTATGTGTGATCGGCTAGTTTCTCAAATTCTGTCTGATACTCTCTCACAGTGCCAAATTGGCGAAGTTTAATGAATGCTCCTGTGAAGTCATCAAAAGCACTAGGACCAAATCGTTACGAAAGGAGTTAGCAAAAATTTGTCCATTTTGGCTCGTCATGAGCCTTGATGTACCAACGGTACCATTGAAGGACTTCCTATTCCAAATGAAAGGATGCAAGTGGAACTTTTTGGAAATCAAAATTATTACGCAGACTGAAATATTTTTCTTCCCGGTATATTCATCCAGTTGGATCATTACCATTGAAGCGAGGAAAATCAAGCTTCGGCACAGGAAAATTGTTGGAAAAAGAGAACCCAGTGTTCATGGCTGAATGCTGAAGATGGAACCTGAGAAATTTTTCATCCAAATCTTGGAGTTTGGTTTTGAGGGCTACAAGTTCTTCCGCCATAATTTGTGCTCCTACACGGGTGACAACCATAAATAGGAGTTTTTTTTGTTTTTTTTGTGAATGGATAGAAAAATACAAACAAAAGCTCATTTGGTAAAGGGAAATTTGGATGTGGGAAAAACTTTGATGGGTAATTGGGGTTTGACTAGGTTTTGGATACTTTCAAATGGACAGGGAAGCAGAAAATGAGGATTTCGGAAGCAAGGTGAAAGAATGAGAAAATTTGTCAAAGAGGGACAAAGAAGAAGAAATAGGGAATGGACACAGTGACAAAATTTGAAGGTGATTGGGTGAAAATCGAAGAAGTTATGGAAAAACCTAAAAATAGACAAACGTGGGATTTCTCGTTTTGGGAAGTGGAATTTGGGATAGGGTCCTCAAGAATGAAATATGCAGAATGGGATTGCAGGGATGTCAGTGAAGATTCAAGGGAAACAAAGTTAAAACAAAGGAAATATGGCGAATTTTTTTTATTTTTTTTTCAGAATGGATCTGCAACGAAGCGGAAGTGATCAGCAACAAATGGATCAAAAAAAGCGTGGAAGTGATCGGAAACAGATGGATCTGCAAAGCCACGGAAGTGATCAGAAACAAATGGATCTGCAATGGTGCACAAGTGATTGACAACAGGTCTGGACAGATGTAATTTGCGATTTAGCAGATGAAAATAGATATGGACCCCAGGTATGCTCGACTTCCTAATGATTCAGGGGATTCACTTGGCCACCAATGTTGTCTCATAGCATGCGTATTGGGGAAGTACCCCTCACTCCACGGCTCAGATAAAACTGATAACCTCTTTGCCACAAATGACAGCTCTTGTTTTACCTCACGGTTGGGAACTAGTCAATCAGGTAGGGGTCTTTGCCCTTTTTGTAGGCAGGTCCTCTCAATGGGCCAGCTACTTTGGGGTTCATGTGGCACTCCTCACTATGAGTTTTAGGGATTATTCCCAAGTACTTCCCACAGTTAAGCAAAAAGGGATTATTCCCAGATCCGAACCTGCAACAGATGCAAAAAAAAATTTGGCAGAAATTCCACCCAACGAGCCCAAGAAAGTGCTATGATACCAGATGTGAGGAACCTGCAACAATTAATTGATAAAATGCACAATATATAAGATCATGGAATATTTTTATTGATCACAGGCCACTTCGAGGGAGAAACCTCCTTTGAGCAAGCTCAATATAAATAAATTCACAGTGCCTTCATTGGCCTCAACACACACTTATATACTAAGTCTATGCCCAATACTATGGGTCAATACCATAGAACATATAATACTACGGGACGACTTACAAAGCATATGCGTCCAATACTATAGGTCAATACCATGGGCTAATACAAACTATGGATCAACAATTACTACGGGATGACTTACAAAGCATATGCATCCAACAACAAGATACTAACAAAGTAAAGAGAAGGGCTAACATGGGTTCCTAACATGGTCTTCTAAGTATTTGGAAGGAAAATTTAAAATCCCATCAATATGAACATAACTAAGTCCAACCATCATTGAAAATATCTATGTCTATGGAGTGTGTGAGAACTGAGGTCTTGTGTACCAGCTAGTAGGAGGACTATAGGGGTACTGGGAATAACAATTTTTTCTATGAAAAGTGAGGGTATTGGCTACCGGTTGGCACCAATATTGGCTATATAAATTGGAATATTGGTTGGTTGTGTGGTGTTGGTAGTACTTGGATTAAACCACAGACACTGGCAAGGTGATTTGGATGATCTCGAACCTTAAGATGGAATGCAAATATGCTAAACTAAAATGAATGTTATCTATAAGAATTCCTAAAAAGTATCCCTAGAGAGACCAGGCCTCAAATTGAGGGTGATTGTGAGGAAACTAATACTGGAGTTTCCTACAGATCTACGATTGGGTGGATAGGGGAAATCCCCATAGTAGTTGTAGATAGATCAATAGCACTTGGAACAAATAATTTCCTTGCCATGGATCTTTGTCTAAGTTATGAATTCTTAATCTATGTTTATGCTCATGTATGATGGTTTATGCATATGTAGTTATGTCGATTATGATGCATAAGCTATATACTTAATGTTATGTGGTAGTGTGATTGTTTGTTAGATATGGTAAATGTGATATAATTGTATTATAGTTGTGGTGAAAATAGTAATCAAGAAATAGTACTAATCTATGATATCAATAGAAGTAAACTTGTGGTGTGATAAAGAGCTGAAAGTAATTATCTCTGTATTGATCGTTGTTATAATCTAGTTATTGTGATTAATTGTTATAGTGTTAAATAAATTGCTATGTTGCATGGTTAACCTAATTTTCGCATTGGGAAGTAGAACTTAGTACATATGTATTAGATTATGTGATTAACCTAACTATTGCATTGGGTAGTAGATTCTAGTACATTTGTATTAGAATATATGTTTACTCTAACTACTGCATTGTGTAGTAGGTGTGTAGTAGAGTCTAGTATAACTATGGTAATTGTTAATCACCCTAACAATTGGTCAGAGCATACGATCTAGATTAGATTGTAAAAATAGTTATAGTACCTAAGTGTGGCATTGGTCCATATACTCTACTGTAAATAAAACTTTAAACAGAATGGAACAAAACTTATATAAATATGAATGCTGATAGGTGTATCTACTCTACTGCAACAAGAAAAGCCTGGTTAAATGGTGAACAACTATCTAGTACATTTATGTTGATATAGCCGACTAGTACAACAATATGATAAACAAAAATATCAATAGATATGCAAGTATGATAACTACAAGTAAACAATCCTAATATGTATTCCTAAGCTCTCAACCAACTCCACTTCCTCAGGGTGGGTATACTATTGGACCTTTTTTACTCACGTTAGATTGAATGACATATGCCTTAGTTTTGTCCCATTAAAAACTCAAGAATCTTGAGAGTATTAGAACCCAATAGAGAAACCCAATAGGAGTTATAAAAAGAAATAAAATCCCAAGCATGTGATATCTACCTAGATGAAACTATCAATGCTTCCCAAGCATGGCACATAACACTAGATTGCGATAATTTGTTTAAAATGTTAATAATATAAATACAATTGCTATTTATCAATATAACTATGTCAACTATGATATAATCTTTACAAATCTTAGAAATGAAAAATATAATGATAGTTATTTTAAGCGAAGAATATGTCTCCACATTTTAGAGATATGATTATATCTTAGTAATACAGTGTGGAAAGATTTATCATGTAAACCATATTTATCACTATTTTATAATCACAAGTTGCTTGTTGCACTAAAATAACTTAGGTGTATTACACAATTTCGGTGGAAGAGAAGTGCCACTTATGTGGATGGGTATCATGAATAAATTAGTATGGAAAAAAGTATAATGTGTTAATTTTCTCATCCTTAAATAAAAAAATATAGGTCAAGTGAAATTTACTTCATCGTGAAAGTGGGTAGCTAATATATCCCGAACAAGGTTTAAGTCTTACCAATGACATGCCAATGCTTGTGCTTACACTTGTGGATGTGTAGGAGAACATGCAATTGCAATTGGGCCAGGTGCATGTCATGGAAAACTAAGGAGTAATAGATACCTTACTCAACAATGCATAGCCAAAGAATGACTATTTTTTATTTTGTTAATGCATCAATTTTATGTTGGATCTAGGTAGATTATCCTCAACAATGTTAAAACAAATATAAATCAAAATAAATGCCAATATTTAGTTTTTATTTTTGATACCTATAAAATTTTACAGTTAAAATGTATTTATGCTACTAACATTTAAAAATGATGACTATATATTAAAGAAAAACACAAGCTATGACATGCAAACAACTATAAATGCTATCACAAAAGATACCCTACTATTGTAATGTGAAATCTAAATGCTATCACATAGAACCATAATCATTTTGAACCAAAATAAATACTCAAATATGGTTTTTTTTCAATGTGTTTCTATTGAACTATGGTTGTCATTGATGTCAACTAATGTCATTGATGTCAAAGAGGATGACAAAGGATATGGATGCCAATATGAATAAGTATATCCAAAATTGCATCCAACATGTATGAAGAAGCATACAAGGGTACATCATACATATTGATTTTGAAAAAGTACATAAGGCACATGTACTTGAGCCAGTCACATGTCCATCCAGTCATAGTCCTTCAAGGTACAAGCTAAAGTGTTGGTTGAACAGAAGTTTGAAGAGTGTGCATGCGGGCCAAAGAATAAATGGGACAATGTCTAGTGTGCACAAGAAAGTCAAGAGAAGATTCTAGAGAGCGCAAGCATGTCAAGTGGGGGTGCGCAAAAAACATGGAACAAGAAATGCTTGAACATTTATGCAAGTCGTAAAAGCACGCAAGTCCCACCAATTAGAAGAAGCTTTCAGTTGTTGAAGTGTGCACAAGTTCCAAGAAGGGTGTAGCAGTTGAAGTTTGTATATGCACAAATTCCACAGTCAAAGATATATTGTATGCTCAAAACCCACAAGTGAAGGTACCACAAGGTTTAAAGTCCTACTAACTTGTGTGGTCTTGGTAGTACTTGGATTGAACCACAAACATTGGCAAGGTGATTTGGATGATCTCGGACCCTAAGATGGAATGCAAATATGCTAAACTAAAATAAATATTATCTATAAGAATTCCTAAAAAGTATCCCTAGAGAGACTCCTAGAGAGACTAGGCCTCAAATTGAGGGTGATTGTGAGGAAACTAATACTGGAGTTTCCTACAAATATACGATTGGGTGGATAGGGGAAATCCCCATAGTAGTTGTAGATAGATCAATAGCACTTGTAACAAATAATTTCCTTGCTATGGATATTTGTCAAAGTTATGAATTCTGAATCTATGTTTATGCTCATGTATGATGGTTTATGCATATGTAATTATGTCGATTATCATGCATAATCTACCTACTTAATGTTATGTGGTAGTGTGATTGTTTGTTAGATCTGGTAAATGTGATATAATTGTATTATAGTTGTGGTGAAAATAGTAATCAGGAAATAATACTAATCTATGATATCAATAGAAGTAAACTTGTGGTGTGATAAAGAGCTAAAAGTAGTTATCTCTGTATTGATCGTTGTTATAATCTAGTTATTATGATTAATTGTTATAGTGTTAAATAAATTGCTATGTTGCATGGTTAACCTAATTGTTGCATTGGGTAGTAGAACTTAGTACATATGTATTAGATTATGTGATTAACCTAACAGTTGCATTGGCATGTAGATTCTAGTACATTTGTATTAGAATATATGTTTACCCTAACTACTGCATTGTGTAGTAGAGTCTAGTATAACTATGTTAATTGTTAATCACCCTAACAATTGGTTAGATCATATGATCTAGATTAGATTGTAAAAATAGTTATAGTACCTAACTGTGGCATTGGTCCATAAACTCTACTGTAAATAAAAATTTAAACATAATTGAAACAGAATGGAACAAAACTTATATAAATATGAATGCTGATAGGCATATCTACTCTACTGCAACAAGAAAAACCTGGTTAAATGGTGAACAACTATCTAGTACATCTATGTTGAGATAGCCGACTAGTACAACAATATGATAAACAAAATATCAATAGATATGCAAATATGATAACTACAAGTAAACAATCCTAATATGTATTCTTAAGCTCTCAATCGACTCCACTTCCTCAGGGTAGGTATACTATTGGACCTTTTTTACTCACGTTAGATCGAATGATATATGCCTTAGTTTTGTCCCGTTAAGAACTCAAGAATCATGAGAGTATTAGCACCCAATAGAGAATCCCAATAGAATTTATAAAAATAAATAAAATCCCAAGCATGTGATATCTACCTATATGAAACTATCAATGCTTCCTCAAGCATGGCACATAACACTAGATTGTGATACTTTGTTTAAAATGTTAATAATAGAAATACAATTGCTATTTATCAATAAAACTATGTCAACTATGATATAATCTTTACAAATCTTAGAAATGAAACAAATAATTATAGTTATTTTAAGCGAAGAATATGTCTTCACATTTTAGAGATATGATTATATCTTAGTAATAGAGTGTGGAAAGATTTATCATGTAAAGCATATTTATCACTATTTTATAATCACAAGTTGCTTGTTGCACTAAAATAGCTTAGGTGTATTACACAATTTCGGTGGAAGAGAAGTGCCACTTATGTGGCTGGGTATCACGAATAAATTAGTATGGAAAAAAGTATAATGTGTTAATTTTGTCATCCTTAAATAAAAAACATAGGTCAAGTGAAATTTACGTCATTGTGAAAGTGGGTAGCTAATATATCCCGAACAAGGTTTAAGTCTTACCAATGACATGCCAATGCTTGTGCTTACACTTGTGGATGTGTAGGAGAACATGCAATTGCAATTGGGCCAGGTGCATGTCGTGGAAAACTAAGGAGCAATAGATACCTTACTCACCAATACTTAGCCAAAGAATGACTATTTTTTATTTTGTTAATGCATCGATTTTATGTTGGATCTAGGTAGATTATCTTAAAACAAATATAAATCAAAATAAATGCCAATATTTAGTTTTTATTTTTATACCTATAAAATTTTACAGTTAAAATGTATTTATGCTACTAACATTTAAAAATGCCGACTATATATTAAAGAAAATACACAAGATATGACACGCAAACAATTAGAAATGCTATCACAAAAGATACCCTAATATTGTATTGTGAAATCTAAATGCTATCACATAGATCCATAATTATTTTGAACCAAAATAAATACTCAAATATGGTTTTTTTTCAAATTTTTTTTGTTGAACTATGGTTGTCATTGATGTCAACTAATGTCATTGATGTCAAAGAGGATGACAAAGGATATGGATGCCAATATGAAGAAGTATATCTAGAATTGCATCCAACATGTATGAAGAAGCATACAAGGGTATATTATGCATATTGATTTTGAAAAAGTACATAAGGCACATGTACTTGAGCAAGTCACAGGTCCATCCAGTCATAGTCCTTCAAGGTACAAGCTAAAGTGTTGGTTGAACAGAAGTTTGAAGAGTGTGCATTTGAGCCAAAGAATACATGGGACAATGTCTAGTGTGCACAAGAAATTCAAGAGAAGATTCTAAAGAGCGAAAGCAAGTCAAGTGGGGGTGCGCAAAAAACATGGAACAAGAAATGCTTGAACATTTATGCAAGTCCTGAAAGCACGCAAGTCCCACCAATCAAAAGAAGCTTTCATTTTGTTGAAGTGTGCACAAGTTCTAAGAAGGGTGTAGTGGTTGAAGTTTGTATATGCACAAATTCCACAGTCAAAGATATATTTTATGCGCAAAACCCACAAGTGAAGGTACGCAAGGTTTAAAGTCCCGCTAACTTGTGGACCATGTATGCGCAAGATCCAAAAAAGATGACACATCAAGTAGCGTAGAAGATGACAAGTGGCAGAAGCATAATCCATGAAGCAAGAAAGAAGGAATGCCACAGCCAACTTGGGGACATACAATCCATGCAAGACATGTATAAAAAGGAAAGCAAGTTGGAGATTTGAAGTAATCTTGATAGAAAGAATGAATAGCTTGTAATCGGAGGATATAGATTTATATTCGAGGCATCAAGGGCTGGTGGAATCATAACAACATGATCTAAGTTGAGGATCTGAATGTGCACATGTAGATGAATGAGAAAGGTAATAGTGCACAGAATGATGTTGTGAATCTCTGATGGTTGTGCAAGTTCAGAAAGGCAGAATTATAGAAGTATGCGCAAGTGAGTGAGGACCATATGGCAGTGTCTCAGAAAACACACAGACATTCACATATGTTCTAAAATAGAAGTGTAGAAACAAAACTGAAGTGTATCAGAATATGCACAGAAGTTTAGTTGATGCATGAATATTGAAGTGAAGTGTGTGAAGTAAAGAAGTCCGTCAGATGCACAAGGACATAGTTGCAACAGAATAAATGATGCACATCAAGATGAGGATGATATGAGACAAGTGTTTTAAACCGAAAGGACAAATATTATGATACATAGTAAGTCTCAGATTGTTTGAATGACTGTGGCAATTAAACTGAACAGACACATCTGAGAAAGTGCATGGTTCCATATGATACCAGTGCGTGACGTGAGAAAAACAAGTCGTCAATAGTTACACAGTATTAGTTGAAAGTACAGTTGCGCAGTAGCATAACAACACAATAAATCTTGGTGCAAACTATAGAATCAGTTAAAGTAGCACACACCATAAGAAGTGTGACATCAGTTGAAGTGATGTGATGAGTGGATGAGAATTCAAGTGATGTATGCAGCAAAGTGACAGCAATACGACTGCATTCGAATGTGGCACATAGTAGAACGAACATCATAATATATGAAGTGTGCGCATGTCGGAAGTAAATAAAGTTAGTATCTTATATTGTGTATTTGGGTGGAAGGACAGGGCAAGGAGTAGGAGTAAGTTCGTAGCCTCCTTCCAGTTGGTGTTGGATAAAAAAAGGAGTTCGTGCTTCCTTCAAGTTGGTCCTTGTAAAACCAGGTGGTCGATGCCTCCTTCCAGTTGGTGCTAGAAAACACAAGAATTCGATGCTTCCTTGAATGTAATATTTTTCATTATAAAAGAGCATTTTGTGGTTTTCTCCAGTTTGGGTTTCCACACAAATTTTTTTTTGTGTGTGTTATTTGATTTACGCATATGTGGATGAATTCTTTTACATGTTGATGCATAATTGATGATCAAGATTAAGTTGAGAATAATCTGTTCAAGTAGTTAAAAATTGTTCATAACTGCATTAATACTAATTCACCCTCCCTCTCAGTATTAAATCAATTCCAACAATTGGTATCAGAGTGAGTGTCTTTAGTAAAAACTTAACATCCGGAAGATAGATCCATGCACATATATGGACAAAAATGAAGCTTTCTCTACAAATAGAGCACTAAGGTTTGATGGCACCAACTATACATTTTGCAAACAAGTGCATATCATGGGTGATACTCCTATTTGCGCACAGTCTAGAAGTGACAAGGAAAAATATGAAGAATAAGTGTTGAACAAATTCAAAGGAAACACATCTATTCTGAACAAGATTCCGAAGGATCAAAGAATTCCAGAAGACAAGTCTGGACTTGGTTATGAGAAAACATTAACAAAGGTCTACAACAATGCACATTGTCCAAATCAACTAAAGTCCTTGAGGTATGATTACAACTCTTCTCATTATACTAATAATAGAAGGATCAACATGTTGAAGTGCACAAGATGCAATCACATCGGTCATGCTGCAAAGTATTGTCAAACTATGAGATGTTTTGTATGTGATGGTTTTGGACATAAGGCCTTGTATTGTCAAAGAATAGTGAATTTTTTTTTTTGTAGTAGGCGAATCGACAACTGGAGACTGGGTTGGTACTTGCGTGACACGGGGTCCAGGGATCCAATCCCTCTACCACTATACCCCTATGTGCCCCACACATCCTGCAAGCATGGGACACGGGTAAAGCCGAGTGTGATTTGAACTCGTGACATCCAATTTACAACAGGTGACTTCATATCAAGTAAACTGCCAATGAGCCACACCCTTGCGGGCATCAAAGAATAGTGAATTGTTATGATAATGACATGTTGCTCAAAAGAAATCATAATCGAAGGATTCATAGTGAAGGGATTCATGGGCATAATCATAATACATGTGCGCACATGAAAACTTGGGTGAGGAAATATCCTAAAAAATGCACAGAAGAAGCAAACAATTTGAGTACATTTAAAGAAGCAAGCAATTGTTGCCCCTCTTGTTAATCTCAAGAATATTATGTGAGACCCTTGAATTCAACATGATAAATCTTAGGAATTCAAGGGGTATGTTAGTGACGTTTGTGGTCATAAGGTGTCTGTCGCAGTATTTATCAAAGTTGTAAAAAGTTATGTGTTATATTCAAATTGTCGCAGAAAAGGATTTTCAGAAACATCCATGCATTCAGTGTGTTACTAAGTTATGATTATTGCATATGATAGAATGAAGAACAATTAGTTGTCGAGTTAAGTTTAATGGAACAAAAGAGAAACCTCTTGCATATATCTAAATGAAGAAAAAGTACAAACAATTCTTAAAGATGGACATGAGCCTGTGCAAAAGTATAATTTGTATTGCATTCCTAATTAGTGTTTTTACAAAATTGCATGAGTCTTCTACAAAATGAATTTCAGAAGGGACTCCATTCCAAGGCCAAAAAGGTGTGTACAAGAAAATGATTGAGATGAAAATTTTGACAATTGCATAATAGTTTATAGCCACAATTTAAGTTCTAGATCTGAGTCTAGATGGTGTGCGAGTTGAAGTGCCAAGTCCACTGGAACTAGTGTAGTACATTCAAAAGATGTGCACATAGGAAGAAGCTATTGTGTTGCAGACGAGGGATGTCGAGAATGCTCATACCGAAGTGATGATTGCTCATCGAAAATATGTCGATGTTGCAACTCCAGGTTGTCAACTCGATGACTCAAGTGAGTCAATTGTTCAGCATGTCCATAACTCACCTGCGATTGAGCATATTGACGTTGGAACTTTGTTTCCTCCATTTGATTTTTCTAGGCCCCCATGCCAACTATCAGGAATTAGAGGAAATTTGGATGAAAAATGGTCTTCCCAACCCTAATTCAATTTCCATGTCATCATGTGTTAGCCAATCAAAATGCTTACAAATTCAAAAGTGGTGCATATAAAACAAATGGAAGGAAAAAACAAAAACTACTTTTTTGGATCGTATTTTCAACTTATCTCTTTGTAGATTTACTCAAATTTCAAATAGGAGCACTTGTTGGGTGCAAAATTAAATTATGCTTCCAATGAGTACCCAACTTGCATACGTTTAACATCATCTACATAACGAAAAATTGAAAATACCCAGAAAACAAGTTTTTCTCTCATTAGAAACATGTTCTTTTAATGTATTTTCAATTTTTCATGATGTGTATGTTGTCAAAAGTATGCACGTTCGGTACTCATTGGATGCATAATTTAATTTCGCATCCAACAAGTTATCCCGTTTGAAATTTGAGCAAACCTACAATAAGATAAGTTGAAAATACAATCTAAAAAAGTAGTTTTATTACTCGCTTTCTACTATTATTTTATTATTTTCCTTAGGATTACCTTACGAGGACCATTTTTCATCCAAATTTCCTCTAATGCATGTAAATTCAGACTATTTAGATTTAACATCAATTCGCACAGTCTTAAGGGAATTATTCATTCTCTTGTAGAAGGAAGCCATTGGCAAGAAAGGTGAGAAGTCAGGAAGCAATGCGACACAAAAGGGAAGAATGCAAAAGGTGATGGACCAGGCATCTTCATAGAGATCTTATAGAGTTGAATGGATTTTGTTTGCACACATGAAATTAAATTGAAGAGATGTGCATTCAATATCGCGCAAGTCGAAGAAGGTGGTGGAGTTGCGAAAACTAAATGTTGGAATTAATGAATATGGGAAAAATTAGAAAAAATGGAAAGAAAACTCATTGCTCCATGCAACAAATGATGTTTCCCCAAAAGGATCGAGTATGGATGTGACATGTCATTGGCTCCACATGAACTGAGAGTCATATCTTCTTTAATGCCAAGCTAGAGGATAAATGAAAAACGTGCCAAAATATTATGTTGTCATGGGAAGGGATGCAACGACATTAAATGTGACAAGGCCTAGTGACAACACAGTAAATGTGACAGATGAAAAAGTCAGGAACAAAAAGGAAGTTAGTGCAAAACTAGTAAAATATTGATTTCAGCACTACACATATGGGATGAAAGGATGATTGCATGATTCATTACGAAAAAGAATGATGAAGTGGTGTGACAAGAAGAGGAGATCAAGATACATAAATAATAAAGCATGTATATAGGAATGCAATCAAAGATAATTATGAAAGAAATATTCAGATTACAGGTTATTAGCGCAAAAAATTCAACAAAATAAATTAACCATGTAGACAAGGGAAGTTATCCCTGTAAGCAGATAGGTGAAAGTCAGTGCATAGTAGAAGAAAAAATAACTTACATTTGTGCAAGTAATGGCACCTCTTTGCCATTGATGTGAAATGGGGAGAAGGTGCATGAAGCTGAGAAGTAATGCAATTGAGAAGAAACAACAAGATGCTGAGAAGCAGCATGCATGCAGCATCAAAGATGTGAAAGAACGTAATGCAGATTGTTGGAGAAATGACATGAAGATGGAGCTAACCATGATGCATGCAACAGAGCAGTAAAGAAGATCATAAAGCATGTAGTTTTCATAGGAGTATCACGAGTATTGACAACAAATTGCAAAGATATTAAAGGATCAACCAACAAAGTACACAAGGGGAGCATATACATAGTGGGAGTACTACTACAAGCACATATGAAGCATACAATCTCAAGAAGATGATTATACACAACTTCATAAGGTGTTTCCATCAATTCCAAAGGGGATATTGTTGAACAATGGTTTTAATTTATGTCAACTAATGTCATTGATGTCAAATAGGGTGACAAATGATATGGATACTAGTATGAAGAAGTATATCTAGAAGTGCATCCAACATGTATGAAGAAGCATACAAAGGTACATCATGCGTATCAAGTTTGAAAAAGTACAAAAGGCACATGTACTTGAGTATGTCACAGGTCCATCCAATCATAGTCCTTCAAGGTACAAACTAAAGTGTTCGTTAAATAGAAATTTGAAGAGTGCGCAAGAAAGACAAAGAATACATGGTACAAAGTCTAGTGTGCGCAAGCAAGTCAAGAGAATATTCTAGAGAGCGCAAGCAAGTCAAGTGGGGGTGTGCAAACAACATGGAACAATAAATGGTTGAACAGTATTGCAAGGCCTAAAAGTGAGAAAGTCCCACCAATCAGAAGAAGCTTTTAGTTGTTGAAGCACACACAAGTTCCAAGAAGGGTGTAGCAGTTGAAGTTTGTATATGTGCAAATTCCACACTCAAATATATATTGTATGCGCAAAACCCACAAGTGAAGGTACCGCAAGGGTTAAAGTCCAACTAAGTTGTGGACCATGTATATGCAATATCCACAAAATATGACACCTCAATTAGCGCAGAAGATGACAAGCGGCAGAAACATAATCCGTGAAGTAAGAAAGAATGAATGTCACAGCCAACTTGGGGACATATAGTCCATGCAGGACATGTATAGAAAGGAAAGCAAGTTGGATATTTGAATTAAGCTTGGTAGAAAGGATGAAGGGCTTGTAAGTGGAAGATACATATTTATATTTCAAGCATCAAGGGTTCATGGAATCAGAACATCATGATCTAATACAAGGATTCGGGTATGCAAATGCAGATGAATGAGAAAGTTGATTGTACATAGAATGATGTTGTGAATCTGTGACGGTTGCACAAGTTTAGAAAGTAAGAATTACATAAGTATGCACAAGTGAGTGAGGACCATATGATAGTATCTCATACAACATAAAGACAGTGATAGATGTTCTAAAGCAAAAGAGCAGAGACAAAACTGAAGTATATCAGAAGATGCATAGAAGTTTAGCTGATGCATGAAGATTGAAGTGAAGTGTGCAAAGTAAAGAACTATGTTATATGTGCAAAGACAGTAGAAACAAAATCAATGATGCATGCCATGATGAGGATGATATGATATAAGTTCTTTAAAATTAAAGGAAAAATCGTATGATACGTAGTAAGTCGCAAGTGTTTTGAAATATTGTGGCACTTAAACCAAATGGACACATCTCAGAAAGTGCTTAGTTCCATCTGATATTGGTGCACAACGTTAGAACAACAAGTCATCAATAGTTGCGCAGTATCAGTTGAAAGGGTTGTTGCATAGTACTAGAATGACATAGTAAATATTAGTGCAGACTACAGAATCAGTTGAAGTAGCACACAACATAAGAAGTGTGACATCAGTTGAAGTGATGTGATCAGTGTAATGAGAAGTCAAGTGATGTATGCAACAAAGCGACAGCAATACAATTGCATATGAAGGTGGCACACAATAGAATGAACATCAGAAGGTCAAAAGTGTGTGCATGTCAGAAGTAAAGAAATGCAGTATCTTATATTGTATATCTAGGCGACATGACAAGGAAAGGAGAAGAAGTTCATAGCCTCCTTCCAGTTGGTGTTGTATAACACAGGGAGTGGTGCTTCCTTCAGGTTGGTGCCTGTAAAACCAGGGGGTCGATCCCTCCTTCTAGTTGGTGCTCAGAAACATAGGTAGTCGGTGCTTCCTTGAATTTAATATTTTTCATTATAAAAGAGCATTCCTTTGTTTTCTCCTGTTTGGGTTTCCATGTAAAAATTCTGTGTGTTCTATGTTCTTTGATTTGTGCATATGTGGATGAATTATTTTACATGTTGATCCATAATTGATGGTCAAGATTAAGTTGAGAACAATATGTTCAAAAAGTTAAAAATTGTTCATAACTACATTAATATTGATTCATCCCTCTTCTCAATATTAAATCGATTCAAAAATTTTCATGGCCCTGGAGTGTGCTACATCCATAGATATAATCCAAGTGTAGGAATTCTAATAAGCCAAGATCTAGAAACAATGTATTCCTCACAAGAATTTACTCAGAGATTTGCAGATATAAGAAGAAATATTGAAGTTGAACCATGAGAGACATAACTCAATTGATGTAAATATAATCTCTATATTATTCAATAATTAGAATACAATATATAATACATATCTTAGAGAGAATTCGTGTGCCTTGTAGGGAAGTTTGAAAAGCTCACAAAAGACATACTTACTAAAAGCAAAAAAAACCATAGTAGTAAAATCACTTTCGAAATCAGTCAAGGACCTCACGAATTAGCTAAATCAGGTATGGAAGCTAATGAGTCATGGAAAATAAGTAATATAATGGATTTTGGAGAGAAAATATGGAGGATGTTTTGGCCTAAAACTAGACATCTTGCCAAGTGCATAAAAGCACCTAGCTTTATCCTTATCCACTGAAAAGCAGAAAAAGCAGGAAAAGCTTTGTAAAAGTAGGAATGCACTCTTACCAATTTTGGACAATCGTAAAAGAAGGAAGAATATATCTATAATATTTTTGAGAGTGCTCATGTTGCTAATGGTGACAAGTGTGAGCCTAAAAAGGTAATATGGAGCCAACTACCTAGTCAAACACCTAGGAAAGTATCAACATGAATAATAATTTATATCCTAAGTCTAGATGGGGTTTTTTAATATTCTAACACCAAGGGCCCAAAGGACCTATAGAATTGAACCCCCGACCTCGACCATGTACCCTCTTGGTCCTAGAAGATCCAACCAACTAAGCTACCCATCGGGGATAAACCTGAAGGACCCATAGAATTGAACCCCCGACCTCGACCATGTACCCTCTTGGTCCTAGAAGATCCAACCAACTAAGCTACCCCTTGGGGATCTTCTTTTAAATATATATTCATGCTATTTAGGAAGAATCAAGGAATCCTTGGTAACATATCAGTTACATAACATTTCACATAGTGAGGTTTGAACTTGGGTGGGGTGTACAACAACATACCTCCAAACCATCTGATCTACATAAACTGATACTAAAATATGGTTTTTATTTTTGATATCAAGTAAATTTCAAACATAAAATTAATATATTTCATTATTTCACTTTTTTAAACCATGGGAATTGGTAACTAGAAGGGGTGATTTGGGCTAAGTCCAAATTAATGGAGATAGTTTCTGCTATAACATAAGAGTATATCCAAAAAAACAAACGCCACATATACAAAGAATTAATGACTTAGCAAGGTTCAAGAAATCCCAATGCACACTTGAGGGGACCTATACATGGGTGTGTCCACACTTCTAACATTATCACAACTAGCCAATGTCTCATTTCAAATTTGAATCCAAGTGGGGAGAGTGTGAAGTTTATGTCCTTACCATTTGATCTATTGAACCTTCATCAATATATATTTATACTTCATAAAAATAATAACTAGATATTAAATAAGGTCTACAAAACATGACATAAAAGTGACTAAAAATTCTACGAAAAAATACTTGTTTTATCATAGCTTCATCTTCAACAAGATTGATGGGATGAGATTCCTATTAATCTGAGTCTATGTATTCCATCATTTGGTTAATTATTTCTTCTTCCTTAAAGTCCTTGAGGATCGATCCCATGGACATGTTTGGATTGGAAGTTGCAAATATGGATCCTTTATTAGATTAAAAACCATACTTCTAAGCATGGACACATAGTTATGTTAATTTATGTACTTTGTTGGTGATAGAAAAGATGGATATTATGTTCCAATGTATGAAATATTCGTGTTGGAAAAAAACCCTATGAGTTTCTTAAATTTATCTTTGACACTTCAATTTTGTCCATGAAAATTCATATTAAAGAAAAATAAATACAATTGATGCAAATGAAAAGAAAAAATTGAGCATGATGTCCTCTTTATAGTGCTCTATCAAACAACTACTATGAGTGGTAATATCCTCAACTTATACAAATTATAGAAAAATCCAATCCTTACCAAAGGAAATAGGTGACATAAATACCTAAGTTGAAACCAGTACAAACTACAATATTGCAATATCCCACATCATAGTATCCCAAATCCCAACAATTCCTGAATCCTAGGGAAAATGACCTACCCTATCTATTAGCTAGGAATTAGAGACATGATGTCTTATTAGTCGAAATCCTATTATCAAATTTCAAGACTACCATCCGCAGTATCTATCTTTAAGAGTTTTTCTTTGTTTTTTAGTGGCCACCCACCTTTTCCACCAAGTTTAGAGTGATTCTCCATCTTCTTGACAGTTTTCTATAGTTTCTTTGGTCTCGAACATTTGGGGTTGTTTGAGGCCCTAAGGTGTATTTTTTGTCCAATGGGAGGGATAGGGATTGATATGGCATCCCTATCCCTTCTGAAAAGTTTTAACCCTAAGTAGAGATCATATATAAAGGTTGCACCCCCGAGAAGTTGATGTATCAAGTAGCCACCACTTAGCCCACAAATACGTTTGGTGCTTCATATTTTTGGGTTAGGTTTTTTTATGTTAGGCTTTTATTCTATTTATTCTTATGATAAAAAGTCCATTTGTGGTCCCTATTTATTCTTATGATAAAAAGTCCATTTTTGGTCCCTTTGTAACCAGCTCTTGTGAATGAGCATAGCTATAACATCTCTCTTCAAAGACAAGCTACCACCATTTGAGCTAGTTTGTACTCCTTTGCAGTTTACAGTGTTTTCTCATTTCATTCATTAATAGAATTTGGATTTCATTATACTACGGTTATTTATCCAAAACATTTGTGTTATCTCCTAATTATCCCCCTGCCATCATAAGAAAAGGTTACATAGTCATCAAAGGATGTAGTTAATATTAGCAGGAAATAGCATCGATGGCCGAGATTAAAAAGGTCAGTTGCCGAGATGAGATCTGAGCCGTTCGCAGAACTATAAACCAAGTAGCAGGCAGAGAGGTACTGTGCATCAGCGACCTTGATTTAATCGTGCAACTCTCCATAACATAATTGAACCACTGGAGTATTTTAAATATGTTGGGGATTTAAAGTTGAAAAATATATCGTGGATGGTCCAGATTAGAATACAAAAAGAATTGAGCATATCTGGGTCGTCAAAGGACTTCATAATCGCGACAAGTGAGCAAATAATATTTCCCTCTGATGGCTCAGACGCCCAATGCAAATCATGACCGTTGGAGGGGTCCATATTGAATCACGCATATTGTCGAGATGGATCATTAACGTCAAAGGTTACAGGATGTGTGGTAATGGGAGATGGTTGAGAGCCCACGGATGGTCCATATCTCAAGATGCACTTTCCCAAAATTAATCCTAGCTGTCAAAGGGACCATATCAAGTGAAGAAACCAAGTCAGATATCTCTTCGACAATGGTGGCTAGGATCGGAGTGCATGATTTATTAAAGAAAATTTGAACCGTTGAAAGACCATGAATCTTTTTCAATAGCAAGAATAAATGTCTCAGGAAAGGCCAATATCAAACCTTGCATTATGACTAGCGACCAAGAGTTGTCGATCCGTTAGAGCTATGAGCTCTTAAGAATTATTAAGGTAAAAATCATGGCACCCGACATATGAAAGGGCCATTAAAAATTTTCCTGTGATCTATTCTACAATGCCCGTAATCATATTCGACTTTGTCTCTGTCATTATGTGAAGTGCCACTCCAAAAATATTGGATCAATTACTTTTGGACGAAACACCCTATCAATTATTTCATCGCTTAGCCCACATTTAAAAAGCATTTCAAAGATTTATTCTCAGTTGAGATTACAAAAACCACACTAAACAAGCATTTTGAGAAATCTTAATGATTCCTCAATAAATTATTGTGGCTCTTGTGTTTTCCCTATTTCTCTCCCTCCTAGGCTTCACATCCACCACCTATGTGTAATGGGGAAGTTTGATAGAGTTCGATTTTCTAGCTTAAGCAAACTCCCAGAGCGTCCAAGAATCCCCACTTATGGCCTTATTTTCAGTGGTGTATCTTTTTGAACCTTAAGGATTGGCCCCAAGTAAAGCATCATCAAGAAATGATCGCGATAGCTAGCTTCCCTACAACATTAGAGATTTTGGCAAGAACAGCTACATGAGTCAAGATTTCACTATGGATTTTTTCATACAGTACGCTGTAATAAAGGAAAAGGAAACTTCCCTTGAATTTTTCCTTGATCCAATGCATCATGGGATGATCGATCCTCAGTGATGATGTCAATTAGAGAAAAAGGGGACCTCAATGTTGTTCATTACCAAAGTAAATTATGTCCTTTAGAGTGGCCATATAGTGAAAGGAACATGAATATTGGAAGCTTGCATGTTATTTATCATTAGTGGATGATTTGTCCTCGAAATTAGTTACACCAACCACGACCAAAGATGCAGATTCCCGAAGCCAGGATGGCTAGATGTCCGTTCATAAAAGGTATTCTATTAAGGCATAGTCATGAATGGGAAACATATAAAAAATCATCCGAAAGAGACACAGAAGTTGTTCAATCATTTTCTCTCCTATTTTGAAGGCCGAGAGTAGCCTCTTGGATCTTTCGCATTAGTCAGCTTTTTCCTCTCTCTTTTTCTCATTTTTCACAGTCACAGACCATTGAAAGTTTGTTGTTAATCTAATGGACAATAAGACCATGGAAGAGATGAATTGATCCCCCTTTATTGTTTGTTGTTGTACAAGAGAAATGGAAACTCTGTATTTCTGAGGATACCTAGGACCACGCAAGCATTCCACTAGGGTTTTTGGATGTAAATTGTTTTTGTTTACATGAATGAATACATTGTGCTTTGGAAATACCCATGGAACGAGGCAAGTATTCCACTAGGGTTCTTAAATTAAAAATGTTTTCATTCATGAAAGTATTAGATTGTTGTTGTTTAATATACCATCAACTGAGGAAATCATGCCACTGGTTATTGAATGAGTAGTGTATTGTATATTTTTTAGAGTCTTTTTGAGGTCGTATGTCAAGTCTTCATCTGGCGGCCTAGAGTTACATGGATTTGAAATTTATCTGCATATGTAATTTTCAAATAGAAACCGAGATGCATAGAAATGGGAAGTTAAAACATAATGTGTCAATTGAGTTATGATGTTGTTTCTTATTTTTATAAGAGCTGGTTACGATTAAGGTGCTTCTGAGATGCACTTATTTTCAGTTTTGAAACCTTGTGGGATATTTGGGCCTCCCTTTCTATACAAAATTCATTTTATATTTTGTTTTCATGGCTGAAAATACCCCCTGAGTGCCTCAGATTTCAATTCCGAATCTAGACAATTTTTGCATGCATGTGTTAAAGGTACCTACGGTGATAGAATAAGATCTATACCTAATTTTTTTTAAGGGTACCCTCCCTTGGTGAGAGGACTATCTTGTTGGACTAAACTGGCATAGAGATGGTGCTATATACATATCCCTCATTGAAATTTGTATTTTGACTGAATCCCCCATGTATTTGATGTTTAAACCTATAGTTGGGCATAACTACTGAAGAAAACCTCATTTCAGTTGAGGTAAAACCTGAGGAAAAAAAGAGTGAAATAGAACCATTGCCGGGGAACGATATATTGGTTATTAAGAACAACAGCCTACCCCATTTCTAAGTTAGAGAAGAGAGGGTGAAGAGAAGGAGGCCCTCCTTCATTTTTATGTTTAAGCAATCTTATTATTTTTATGAATTTTTACCACTTGGATGGAAGTTTAAGCTTCCTATCAGTCCATGAATATTAGAGACTTGTGCCTAAAAGGAATCCTAAGAAGGAGTATTTGACTAGAAACTCCACACCCCAAGGAAACTCCACTGGGGAAACATGTCTCACTGAAAATCAAGAATCTAGAGCAATAATAACTAGATCCAAATTGAAGGGAAAGTTCATTCCTCCTTTAGCATGCACCAGTCCCATCTGTAAGAAGAGGAAATGAACTATTCCTCAAGATGGGTTCCATATCCCAGAAATTCTTGCAAAAAAACCATCTGTTGTCCAAATTTTTCATCCACTGCGAGGCCTTCCACACACCCCACCTATTGAGTTTTCACCTCCATCTCCATTAAACCCTCATACTTATCATGTCACCCCTCATAGTGAATGTTTCCATCCTGGGTTTTCTACACCCTCTAAAACCCCTGTTTTCTCCTCACATATTCACCAAACATAACCCCCTTTCTATTGTCTTCCATATCCCTATTCCTTCGCTTCAATATCCCATTCGTCAGATGCAGTTGTTTTTCAAAAAACCTATTATGGCGGCCCCTAATCCACCCAATCCCTGGTTGGAGGCTAGATTTAAGTCATTGGTCCTGCCTCCTGTACACCAACTGGGTGACCAACCTAAAGGTTACCTAAATATACTCTCGATGTTCAACGGAGAAAATGGCATTTCAGGTGAAGATCATCTTATTATGTTTCAATACTGCACTAATAATTTTTCCATATAAGAGAATGATGTCTTTTCCAAAATGTTTGCACATTCCCTGGAAGGAGAGGCCAAGAAATAGTTCATAAATTTTCCCAATAACTCAATTATCCATTGGATGTAGTTTGTTGAAATTTTATGGAAAAATGTGGTGTAAAGAAAGACAATAGGCATATTCTGACTGAGTTCAATTCCAAAAGGAGAAATAATGGTGAACTATCACAGAGTTCGCTACTTGGTTTTGCAAGCTATATCATAGGATACTAGATATTGTCAAGCCTTCATACATGACCACCATGCTTACATATTTGGCCTCCTTTGATTCTGAGTTTTCTTTGCTTCAAAGAGAAAGAAATCCGGCTGACCTAGAAACATTGTTTTGTGATGTAGAGGATATAGAAAAAAATATGAAGGCCATTGATGTTCCTACCAAGACTAGAACCAACGATACCAAATATAGAATATATCAAGATAGGAGAAGAGTCAAAGAGCCTGAGATTCCTTTGAACCAAGATGCACTCATCCTAGAAGAATTAACCAAAATTCTAAAAGGTATGTCTAACAACCTCACTAAATTCAAGCAAATTCAATTTGTGAACCCTTTCACCTGTCCTCCTCGTCGGAATCAGAATCCTTAGATTCATGGTCAACCACAATACAAAATAAATCCATTAATGGCACCGCAGTGGGAAATAAGGTAGGAAAACCCCAATATCTAGCATTATCCCATGCCTCCAACTAATCTTCCCCCCTATAGATGAGGGATATGGAGAATACTACAAGCTAGAACAACCACCTGTGTCAAATCCTTCTCCCAGAAAGAATATGTTATTTCATTAAGATGAAATGTAGTGCTACAAATATTTGTAGGGATCTTTAAGGTATGTACATGGTGGAAGAAGAAGAATATATCCTTGAGGAGGAATTGTATATCAAGAGAAAAAGGAGCCAGACCTATCTCCAGGTAAGTAGTAGCTAGTTACAAATGATATCATGGAATAAGTCATGAGAAATTATGACTTAATACCTCAAGCTAATGCTCCAAATTTCAAATGGGATGAACCTTCGAAGTCTTATAATGAGAACATAAGAGCTAGAGGCCGAGTTGCGTAGAAATCAATATGAGGTATGGTTTTAAAATTTGTTGATGTCAGACAGAGTATCATGCCACTTAAGAGAGAAGTAAAAATTATAGAAGTCAGTAAAACTCCTCCGAGCCTAGTCTCAACACCTATAAAACAAGCTCCAGCTACCAAGGTTCTATTAAGCATGAATTGAATAAGATAAAAATCCCTATTCATCTCTCTGAAGTTCTTAGATTCCAATCTCATAAAAGGGATATATCCTCCAACCTTGGCCTCAACGATTCAAACCCTTTTATAGCACTGAAAGTCCCTTGCCTCTAGATAAGCCAGTTTCTTCTCCTCCTTTACAAGCTTAGTAATAAACCTGCTTTACAAGTTGATCAAATTAATTTGAAAGATGATGCCCCTAAGATAGTCCTAGGAAGCCTACCTGATGAAGCAGATCATATTGCTCCTCCATTTTATCTTACCTCGGAACTCTATAATTTCCACCTACACAATTGGTTATATGATTACGGTGCTTCTCATTCCTTGATGCCTCTTGCAGTGATGGAAAAACTTGGTCTCAACATAACCAAACCTTATAAAGACCTTTTCTCTTTTAATTCTAAAAATTTCAATGTATTATAATGATCAAATGCCTTTTAGTAGGAATGGTACAAATCCCCCCAAAAATTATCATGATGGATGTTGTCATAGCATATGTTCCACCTTCATATTGTATGCCACTATCCAGACATTGGGGAATGTGATGCACCTGCAACAATTAATTAATAAGAATATGCGAAATAGCAGAAATGACAAAACTCAGAATCACTTTTATATTGATCACAGGCCACTTCGAGGGGGAAACCTCCTATGAGCAAGCTCAATACAAATAACTTCACGGTGCCTTCATAGGTCTCAACACACACTTATATACTAAGTCTAGGCGCCAATACTATGGGTCAAAACCATGGGCCACTACAAACTATGGATCAACAATACTACGGGCGACTTACAAAGCATATGCGCCAACAACAATAACATAAACTATTGATCAACAAATACTATGGGATGACTTACAAAGCATATGCATCCATCAACAATATACTAACAAAGTAAAGACATGGGTTCCTAACATCCCCTCCCCCTTAAAAAAAAGCTTTGTCCTCAAAGCTTTAGATGTGGAAATTGTTGTTGAATCTGAAGGAGTGGTTCCCATGTAGCATCCTCTGGTTGCATGCCGTGCCACTGAATTAAGACCTCTGTGATAGAGTGAGAGCGAAGCTGACGAGTGTACCAATTAAGGATGCCATCCGCTCTGAGGTCAAAATGTTCTGTCCCAACATAATGATGGAAGCCCTAGGGTTGGCTAAGTTTGCAGAAGACAAGATTGCAGCCCAACAATGCTCCAAGCCCACTTTTGTTCCCTTCCGAAATATGGGTTCTCAACGACCACCTATACCGCAGGCTCCTCGACCAACTCCTATCAAGCATTTGTCTGAAATAGAGATGTAAGCATGCAGAGAAAACGGGCTTTGCTATAATTGTGATGAGAAATTCACTCGGGGACATAGATGTGTTCAACAAAATCTCTATCTCTTGGATGTGGATTCTCCACCTGCCTCTGAAATTGGTGACGAAGATCCAGAAACACTGGATGCTCCAGTCGACATTCAGGAACCGCCTATTGACCCTTCATCTCAGGATGATCAGCCAGAGATATCTCTCCATGCTTTAGCTGGAATCACCACCCCCCAAACAGTGCGGGTCAGGGGTTACTTCAAGAAGCTTCCTCTTACAATACTCATTGATTCTGGTAGCACTCATAATTTCATTGACCCTCAGATCGCCAAACAAGCTGATTGTTTTATCCATCCTTGCTCCAACTTTGAAGTCATGGTTGCCAATGGGGGTACCTTACCTTGCAAAGGGAAGTGTCAAAATGTGCGTATCTCTATGGGAGATTATACCTTGCACTCTGACATGTTTTCCTTGACCTTAGGCGGATGTGATGTGGTTTTGGGTGCTCAATGGCTACGCACACGTCGCCCTATCTTATAGGATTTTGCTGAACTTTGGATGCAGTTTTCCCTCAATGGCCAAAAACACACATTGACAGGATTACAACCAGGTTCTCTCATCATCATCAGTTCACATCGCATGGAAAAACTCCTCAAGAAGAATTCACATGGTGTCATCGCTCAGCTCCATTCCATTTAGATGCAACCTTCAACGGTCTCCACTACTCCTTTGGATCTACAACAAATTCTGGATCGATATACAGGTGTTTTTGCTGAACTTGTGGGATTGCCACCTTCCAGGCCAGAAGACCATCGTATTCAGGTCCTTCTTGGAAACGTTCTGCCCAACATCAGGCCCTATCACTACCCATTTCACCAAAAAACGGAGATTGAAATGCTCGTTCGGGACTTATTGAAGGAAGGTATTATTTGGCCAAGCACTAGTTCCTTTTCTTCTCCAGTTATTCTTGTCCGCAAAAAAGATGGGTCATGGTGCCTTTGCATTGACTTCCAATCACTTAATCACCTCACCATCAAGGATAAGTTTCCAATTCCTATTGTTGATGAGCTTCTTGATGAGCTTCATGGCGCTCAATTTTTCTCCAAGTTGGATCTTCGTTTTGGGTATCATCAAATTCGGGTTCATGAGGATGATATCCCTAAAATAGCTTTCCGCACACATGATGGCCATTATGAGTTTTTGGTCATGCCCTTTGGCCTCACTAATGCTCCTTCCACATTCCAGGCCTTAATGAATAAAATATTTTGACCCTACTTGCGGAAATTCATTATGGTATTCTTTGATGATATCCTCATCTATAGTAAAACATGGGATGAACATCTCCAGCATCTGGATCTTGTCATGCAACTTTTCTCTGACCATCATCTCCATGCCAAGCAGTCTAAATGTGTTTTTGGACAGAAGGAAGTTGAGTATCTCGGGCACATTATCTCAGCACAAGGGGTTCACATGGATCTTGCCAAAATCGATGCCATGAACAATTGGCCGCATCCTCAGACACTCAAGAGCCTTTATGGTTTTTTGGGGTTGACTAGCTCTGATACCAGATGTGATGCACCTGCAACAATTAATTAATAAGAATATGCGAAATAACAGAAATGACAGAACTCAGAATCACTTTTATATTGATCACAGGCCACTTGGGGGAAACCTCCTATGAGCAAGCTCAATACAGATAACTTCATGGTGCCTTCATAGGTCTCAACACACACTTATATACTAAGTCTAGGCACCAATACTATGGGTCAAAACCATGGGCCACTACAAACTATGGATCAACAATACTACGGGAGACTTACAAAGCATATGCGCCAACAACAATAACATAAACTATTGATCAAAAAATACTACGGGACGACTTACAAAGCATATGCGTCCAACAACAATATACTAACAAAGTAAAGACATGGGTTCCTAACAGGGAACCTCTATGAGAGGGAATATTCAATTTTACCTATCTTATGCTACCATTTTTTTTTTGGGTGGGGATACCCATAGGTTATAGAGGGAACCTAAAATGACCTATGTTATCAATGATCCTAACCATCCTGTAAATTTCCTTGCATATACGTATGATGAGCTAGAAACCTTTTTCCATAGCCACCAAGCTTTACCGAAAGAACAAACTCAACCCTTCATCGTCACAAAATAATCATCATTCGGTATCTCTATGATATATGAACTAATTCCTAAAGATAATCATAAAGAATATGGAGAAGAAGATGATGCTTGGCCCTATCGTCCACCAGGGAAATCATCATGCCATTCGTTTAGTCATTGTTTCAGGAATATCGGTAATATACTAGGCTTTGGAATGTCAACAATAAATCCAAAGGCACAAAAATATAAGAATAACATCAGGCTCGTGGCATTTGAAAACTTGGGGGTAGTAACTAAGCCTAAGAGGTTCCATTCAAAGCCTCCAAAGAAGGGACAAAATGAACTGGAGAAATCAAAACTACCTATCGACAAGAAAGACGAATGTAATATCTTCCCGGACAGGGGTGTAGAAATAAAGGATTGGGAACCGTACAAGAACTGGGAGTAGCAAGAATAAATTGTATATACTTGGATCAAACAACCTTTTGATGAAAAAATTACCAGACAACCTCCATACATTTTCAAGATCCCAAATTTGGGAAAATCATCCTGGGAATACCCTCTAGCGGTAGGTACTAAGGATTTTTTCCCTCCTTAGACAAATACTTTAGGTCATTACATTGTACCATATTTCCTTTCATGTACCTTTCTTTTATTGTTTGTATAGTTCTTTCTTTCCCTAAGAGCATCATAGTCGATGCTCCTTTGATACCTCAAGCTCATACGTAGTCCATAATTGACATTTTGTTTTTGTTTTTTGTTTTTTTGCTTCACTATAAGATATGTTTTAGTACCCCATTTTTGTTTCTCAGTCAAAATCCATGTCCAAAATGGAAGTGAAGGCATTGGTTTTCTTTCCTGGTAGATTTCAATTTGGCCTATTGGCACCTCGAAAGGAGGAGCCATCCCATAGAAGGAGCAAAATGTCATCACTTGATGTTCCCCCTGACATCATCAACAAAAGTTACATAATCATCAAAGACTATAGTTAAGATTAGCAGGAAATAGAACTGATGGTAGAGATTAAAAAGGTTAGTTTCCCATATGAGATATGAGTTGTTCATGAAACTATAAACCAAAATATCAAGAAGAGACATACCATGCATCATCGGCCTTGATTTAATCATGAAACTCTCTAGAAATAATATGAACCACTAGACACTTTGAAATATGTTGGGGATTAAAGTGTAAAATCCCCCATGGACTGTCCATATTAAACTACATAAAGAATCAATCACAAGTCTGGGCTATCATAGGACTTCAGAATCGCGAAAAGTGAGCAAATAATCTTTCCCACTAATGGATCGTATATGACAACTTATCTGCCCAAACCAAATCATGGCTATTGGAGGGGTTCAAATAGACACTAAAATTCAAAGCATGACTCTTTTCTAACAATAGCTGCAATTAATCCTTCCTTCCGTTGAAATTAATATGAAACATCAAAGGCAAGATACCATCTGTGAAAAGTAGAGGAGAAAATTCACCTCCTAGGGTCCATATTTAATCATGCAACTTGTTAAGATGGATTGTGTACGTCAAAGGTTACAAGATGTGTGGTAATGGAAGGTGATTGAAAGCCCATGGATGGTCCAAATGCCACGATGAACTTTCCCTAAATTAATTTTGGCCATCAGAGGGACCATTTCAAGTGAAGGAACCAAGCACGATATCTCTCTAACAACGACTAGGATCGAAGTGTATGATTTATTAAAGAAAATTGAACCGTTGAAAGACCCTGTCTCTTTTTTAAAAGTAGGAAGAACTATATCATGAATGGTCAGGAAAAAAATTGTGATGAGGATAAGGTTATATCTTGACCATTGGAGGCCACTAGAGCTTTAATACAAGCGAGAAATAGTTGTCGATTTGTCAATTCTATGAGTTCTCCAAGATGATTAAGGTAAATCATTGTAGCCGACATTTAAAAGGATTGTTATGAAAATTTCGTCATTATGAAAGAAGAAGTTTTGGAGTAAAAGTATGAATCAGATAGAAGTTCAACTATTACGATGAATAAAGTTATATTCACTCACGCGAAGTCACATTCATCTCAGGAAACATCAGGTGTCAACTCAAGTAGTGTACTTCATCTCAGTTGGATTTTCTCCCCTTCATGATGCAATCGTCCTGGATGCATGCTTGTAGATACTCATCCCTAACCTTACATGTATAATATTACTTCGATCCATTTAAGGACCATGTGATTCCCGTAGTAAGAAATATTAGCCCAAATGGATGAATCCCGAGACATGATTGTTATATGCCCAATCATGACTGAATGCATTTCTTTTTAGGCTAAAACTTATATATGCCATACGATTTACCATCAGTAGTCCATATCCAACTTATGTTTCTGATTTTCGTTATCATCCCGTGGTCTCTTTTGCAATGCCCCCCCATATAATCTTGTCATCATCTTCAACTTCAATGCTGCCATTATGTGACGTGCCACTCCAAAAATCCTGGATCAATTTCCTTTGGATGAAACACCATATGAATTATTCTAGCACTTAGCTCGCATTGAATAATCATTTCAAAGATTTATTCCTAGCCGAGATTATAGAACCCACACTAAAAAAACATTTTGGGAAATCTTAGTGATTCATCAATAATTGTGGTTCTTATGTTCTCCCTATTTCACTCCCTCCAGGGATTCACATCCGCCACCTCTGTTAATGGGGAAGTTTGATAGAGTTCAATTTTCTAGCTAAGATGAACTCCCATAGTGTATAAGAATCTTCACTTATGCACTTCTTTTCAGTTAGGTATCTTTATGATGTATAAGGATGGGACACAAGCAAAGAATCATCAAGAAATGCTCATGGTAGCTAGCTTTGTTAGGATATTCCTATACTCCATCCTAGTCCTACCAGCATTTTCATTATTTTCATTTTCAGTCTTGCATGCATTTCTACATGCATGCATGCAATTGCATGCAACCTACTCATCAGTCCTAGCACCTAACCCTCAGTTAGCTAGCCCCGGGAGATTCTCACTGATCATTTTTAGCCCTCCTAGTGCCTAGTGCACCCTGCATGTAGTTACATACATCTCATGCGCCCTCTCTCACCTACCATTCAGTTGTACTTCAGTTATTTCCTTGATTTAAGGCTAGACTGACTCTCAACTGACTGTATCACTCCAATAGACCTCAAGTGAGACTAGAATTCCCATTCCGACTCTAGTTAGCTCCTCATGCACCCTCCATTGAGCCTCCTTCATTCAATGTGCCAGTTACACCTACCACACTCAGTTTGACTGATGATTGACAGTTACTTGTGCATTGATGACTCCACTGATGATGATGAAGACTTCTAGTTGTGCTTTGATGACACTCCAGTTATCTTTTGATCTCTCCATGAAGGCTAATTCGAATTGCCACCTTGGCATTCGAATCCTCATGCATTGTATTATTTATTTGTCCATTTGTGATTAATGAATTAGTGTGTGTGAAGTTATTTTGCTTCTATCCGAGTTCTACTATATTATTATTTTGTTGCTCATTTACACTGCATTGACCACTCTTCTTATATCTTCCTGCTTAATCATAATCTTTCTTCTGTGGTATACATTAGCTCCTAGATTTGCTGTGAGGATTTTCGCAAGCTTCCCTGATGCATAAGGGATTCTGGTAAGACAAGATACATGAGTCAAGATTTTGCTATCGATTTTGTCCTACAGTATGATGTAATAAATGAAAAGGAAACATGCCTTATGTTTTTCCTTCATCCAACACATCATGGTATGATCATTCCTCAGTGATGATGGCGATGAGAGAAAAAAGGGACCCCACTGTTGTTCAGTACCAAAATCAGTTATGTCCTTCAGAGTGGCTAGATAGTGAAAGGAACATGAATATTCTAAGCTTGCAAGTTATTTAGCATTATGGGATGAGTTGTCCTGAAAATTAGTTGCACCAGCCATGACCAACGATGTGGATTCCATAAGCAAGGCATGCCATGTGTGCGTTCCTGAAAGGTATTGTATTAATACACAATCATTAATGAGAAGCACATAAAAACTCAACCGAAAGAGGCACAAAGGGGGTTCAATCATTTTCTCTCAAGTCTTCAAGGTGGAGAGTAGTCAGCTAGATCTGTCATTTTTCATAAGCATTAACCGCTAAATGTCTATTTTCAATCTAATCGACAATACGACCAGGGAAGAGATGAATTAATCCCTTGGGACTGCTTGCTATCATATAATAGAAATGGAAACTCTATATTTCTGAGGGTACCCAAGATCGAGGAAGGCATGCCACTGGGTTTTCTGCATGTAAATTGTTTCTATTTACATGAATGAATATACTGTGCTTTAGAAATACCCATGGACCGAGGAAAGCATGCCACTGTAGTTTTTAAATTAAAAATGTTTTCATTCATGGATGTATGAGATTGTTGTTGTTTAATATGCCACGGGCCGAGGAAAGCATGCCACTAGTGGTTGAATGAGTAGTGTATTGTATATTTTTTAAAGTCATTTGAGGCAATATGTCAAGTCTTCGTCTGGTGGCCTAGAGTTACATGGATCTAAAATTTACCCGCTTATACAATTTTTAAATAACATCTAAGATGCATAGCAATGGGAAGTTAAAACATACATTGTCAATTGAGTGTGCGATATGCTTTTGTTTCTTCTTTTACTGAGAGATGGTTATGATTAAGGAACTTGTGAGATGCACTTATTTTCATTTTTTAAACCTTATGGGATATTTGGGCCTCCCTTTTTACACAACACTCATTTTATATTTTGTTTAAATGGTTGAAATTTTCCCCTAAGCACCTCATATTTCAGTTCTAAATATGTTCAAGTTTTGCATGCATATCTGAAAGGGACCTAGGGTGACAGACTAGGAGCTATACCTACTTGTTTTTAAGGGTACCCTCCCTTGGTCACATGTATGGATTACTAGCCTAAAGTGGAACATAGATGGTTATATCTAGACAATCCTCCTTGGCATTTGTATTTCACCAACTCCCCCATGTATTTGATGTTTAAACCTATAGCCAGACATAAATAGTAAATAAAACCTCATTTTGGTTGAGGTGCAACCTGAGGAACAACAATTTGTATGTGCTTGTTTCCATTTTATATTGTTTCCTTCATTTCGTTATGAAAATAATCTAGATCATTGGTATCAAATCAATATGATCTTATTGTTTCTCGGTGCATGTCCCCAACAAGATCTGTGTATCGAGAGTTGGGTCTTGAACTAGTTGAGCTTGGGGAGAGCCACTCTCGTCGACCTAAACAACCTCACATGTCGGAAGAAGAAAATAGATATAATGGAGCAAGAGATATTATTCAACTATTTCTCAAGGAATCCCTCACATGATAGAGGAATGATATCATCGATCATTTTTCCCAGATCCTTTAATGATTACCCATGATGGCAGTGGAGGAACCTTCAAGGAGTAGATATTTTGTAGGTGGTTCTCCATTCAAGGTACAAGTTAACTTTGACATTGCATTATTTGAAAGACATATAGACACATATGCTTCAGAGAAATGATGTTAGAGGGTTATTACTCCATTCAAACCTTTTTTGACAAATAAAAGATCACCTGATCCACACTCCTTTAATCCCTTCCCCCTATCAAATATTTGTAGGACAGTTACTACGAGAGGCATGCCATAGATGACTCTAAAACAAAGTACATAATCCATTTGGGAATCCTTTGTCGATTCCCTAAAGGAGGAATTATATCCCATGAGAAAGTATGATGACCAGTATACAAGATGGACAAATTTTCACCAAAAGAGAGACTAGACAATCCTGGAGTTTACCAATATATTATATTCCTTGCACTCAAAGTTTGATATCCAACACTCTAAATGGAATTTGGTCCAAAAGTATTGCAGTGGCATACACAAGTATATCCAAATAGAGATGGATTTCCTAGACATCTCCTCAGTGGGAGATGCTTATCAATATGCTATCAAATTTGAGGAAAAATTCGAGCAGAAGAGCAAGCAGTAATTTGGGTTTATAAATGAATTGCAAAAAAACCATGATAAAGGTTATCCTAACTTATAAGACAAAGGAAAGATAAAGTATAAGAAAACTTATGAAAACCAGTCTAAATCACAAATGAAGAAGGGTAAATGGAAGCGGAAGAAGGACAGTTGAATGTGGTGTGAGTTCTATAAAATCCCCTAGCACACCACCAAATCTAATGTTACTAGAAATAAGGACCGTTGGTCAAGATTAAACCATAAGAGATTAAAGATGGATGAAACACTAATGTAGATAACGAAAAACAAAATTCAACCACTGATGCAGAACCAAACCCAAACACCACCATCACAAATGCAAATATCCAACCATATGACCTAAAGGAGAGAGAGGAAGGTGAGTGAATCTTCTACTCACAGATGTGGGTGAAGAGGACTCCGCTACATTTCATTGTTTAAAGAAGTATCCCAAAGAACACAATCTTATATTAGTTCATCAAAAGAGTGAATTTGTCGACAACACCTCACTCACAACCATGCCCCATCGGTTGATTTAGCCATGGGAGAGACATCCATGTCAGTTAGTAGTGTCACCTATCCTATAACATCAATCCCTTATAAGATGAGGTATTGTGTGATGTTTCCCCACTTGAAATTTGTGATGTTCTTTTAGGACAACCCTATATGTGAAAACCTCATGTATTTATGAGTGTAGGCCTTGTAGTGTCATTTTTAATTTGGGAGGCCAACCCTACAGTGTACCCAAGGTAGTTCCAACTGTTGTAAGTTCCTCGATCTTAGCAAATAAGTGATGAATGGTAATCTATTATATTGGGAAATTTATCCTCTTAATCATTTAGTTAGAAGGAAGACCAAAGGTCACTACAACCTCCACAACCTCAACACAAGACCTCTCTCTAAATAGAGGAAGCAGGTAGACAATATTGTAGAAGAATATTGATATATCTTTTCCTTACTTAAAGAGGTGCCCCTACAAGTCCATGTTAAATATTCAATTGATTTGATACCTAGTGGTAATTTACCTAATGACCAAGTATATAGATGCTCAATTTTTTAGAACACTAAAATAAATATTAAGATTCAAATATCATAAAAATGCCACATTTGACTGATCTCCTAACCTGGTGGGGCCCAATTATGTTGGTGTAGAAAAAGGATTGGACAAGGAAAATTTGCATTTATTACAAATCCCTCAATAAGATCATTGTCAAGAATTGATACCCAATCCCTCTGATTGATGGCATTCTTGATCAGCATCCTTGATCAGCTTAGGGGTTCTATGTTCTTCAACAATATTGATTTGAAGTCAAGATACCATCAGGTTCTGATTAGGAAATGTGATGTATGGAAGAAAAACTTCAAGTTTAAAGAATGTTGTTTTGAGATGTTGGTCATTCCACTTGGATTGACTATTGCCCCAACAACATTCATGAGGATGATGTACAATATCTTGTAGTTGTTCATAAAATATTATGTCATTGTGTATTTGAATGACATCCTCATATTCAATAAAAATTGGTTGGAACATTTTCAACATATCCGGTAGGTCCTAAGAAGCCTATGAAAAAACAAGTTATATGCCAATTCGAAGAAATGATCATTCGACATGGAGACAATTCAGTACATGGGACAAATCATGGATGAACATGGGGTACATGTGGAACCAACTAAGATCCAATACATTTGTGGTAGGAAATCCTTGAAAAACCTGACATAGATCCAAAAATTCTTGGTTCCCTCAAACTTCTACCACGTGTTTTTATTTGGGTTGTCTAATATCATTTGATCCTTGAGCTATGTGATTAAGGGTTTGGCTAAAGCCAAGTTTTTTTGGGGTGCATGACAACATAAATCCTAAAAAAATATGAGCTGATGCCTCTTATTGGAAGCACTCGTTACTCTACCATACCTTTAACAACCATTTGATATTGATACAAATGCTTCTAACTATGCTATCGTCGCATTCCTCAATCAACATCGACATGCGATGGCCTATCGTAGTGAAAAACAATCTAATTAAGTTCGTAGGTATCCCACCTATGAAAAGGATATCTAATCCATTATGTAGGATGCTATCAATGGAAAAATTACATATTAGAGAAGGATACCATCATCCACACTGATCACATGCCCCTGCAGTTCATACAGGCATAGGAAAACATACCGAATGATTTCCATCAGTAGTGGATGACATGCCTACAACAGTTTGACCTTAACATCAAGTATAAGAAAGGAACTGTGGATCACATTGCATACTACATCAACCAACCTCCAATTGTTGTGCTAAATACGATTCTCAACTCTTGTGGACATGAGACATATGGGTGTCCTAACTTGTATGAAAGTTACCCTAACTTTGTTATTTCTTGTCAGACATTCCTAGTAGGGAGATTGGTGTAAAAATTTCAACTCTAGGGTGAAATTTTATGCCATCTAGGCCACCTCTGTGTTCCTTCAAGTGAGAATGAGAAGATGATTTGGGAGGCACATTACACTCGAGTCACAGGGAACTTTGGTATAGAGAAGAAATTTGTAGTGCTGCATAAGTACTTCTATTATATGAAGCTCTAACAAGACATTACTATCTACATTTGATTGTGCACTTCCTTTGCCATTGCAAAACATCCATCAATAAGAAATGATTGTACACCATATTTCTTACCCTAGACAGTCCCCAGGAGTCTGTTTCCATGGACTACATGTTCACCTTTCCTACAACTAACCATGGAAATAACTGCATATTTGTGGTCGTTGATTTGTTCTCTAAAGTGGCAATTTTAACTCCTTGTGAGAAGAGCATCACAATAGAGGCCACTTATAATATCTTCTTCGAGCATGTTTGCAATCATTTTGGCCTCCCACAGATCGTTATTTTGGATCAAGACAATAGGTTCCTGAGTACCTTATTGTCCAACCTATGGTCGATGATGGACACCACATCGACCAAATCGACTACCTTCCACCCACAAACTAATGGGAATACATAAGTATTCAGGAAGATGATTTTTCATATCTTAAGAATTTAGAACTCCAAAAATCCTTGCACTTGGGATGAGAGACTTCCTTATCTTCAACATAGCTACAACAAATCCCTTCACAACTCTACTAGCCACAACCCTTTTATGGTATGCTTGGGGTTCCAACAAGTAGCCCCAATTGATGTACCATTTTCGATTGCATATACATAGGAAGAATCCTCCCATGGTCAAAGTGAGTATGAAAAAACATCCAAATTTGTTGAGAAGATCCAACACATCCAACAACAACTTCATCATATCTTGCAGAAATCTAGCACCAAGAATAAGCATCAACATGAACAACATCTAGTTCCACAAAATTTTTAGGTTGGCTATAATGTTAGGTTACATTTATTCAAAGAGAAGCTCACAAGGCCCCATCAAAAACTCCAAACACTTTTATATATTCATTACACGATCCCCAAGCCTATGGGTGAGAAGAGTTTTGAGTTAAGTATTCCTTGTTTCCTGGTCTTGCAACCTATCTTTAATGTAGAGCTACTTCAACCATATTTTCTATCCCTTTTGTATATATCAGAGGTATTCAGTCAATTCAACCCTAGAGAAATAAATCCCTACTACATTGAGAAGGCTACAGTCGATTACACCATGCACACTAAGATGAAGGGAACTCACCAACAGAATATCCAATTGTATCGTGTCGTCAAAACATGGAAAATTTTTCACTAGGGAAAGTGGATCACCAGGAGTGAAATTTAGCAAAATCTTGCTCATCTAATTGATGAAATTGATGCAATGGGGAGTGTTTCTCCCTAATGGAGGAGGACTGATGCAAATGAGAATAGTGTCCACCCACCTCTTCCACTAAATTACAACAGTTCTCAATCTTCTTAGTTGTTTTTCTTATCATATGGCTAGCATTACCAATCACAAAGTTAAATTTTCACCATTGTTCTTATATTCATTTAGAATAAGAGTGATATATTCTAAATGATTTCTAAGACATTTGGATGATATTTCCTAGCCTAATCACCATGCATGGTGTTAGGATGTAGCTCAAATATCTTGATATATATTGGTATTATTGGTGTGAATATATTTGAGATGGCTAATGGCCATTTTTAGTCACTTTGTTGCCCGTTCTTGTTTTAACATTTTCTATGTTTTTTTTCAGGTCCCAAACATCCAAGGAAATTTTGAGGGACTAAGGGATGTTTTTTCCCAATTGAATCAAGTGATCAAGTTCCCTAAATAGAGATCATATGTAAAAAAAATTGTTTCCAGAAAGCTTATGTATGAACTAGCCACCTTGCAACACACAAATCCTTTTGGTGCTTCATCTCCTATGGTTATGTTTTTAGATCTTAAGGTATTTTCTCTTTACAGTTATGATAAAAAGGCCCTTTGTGGTATATTTTTAATCAACTCTTGCAAATGAACATCGCTAACACATTCTCTTAAGAGATAAGATACCACAATCATAGCTAATTTGTATTGGTTTGTATTTTACAGTGTTTTTCCATTCCATTCATTAATAGAATTTGGGTTTTACTATACTACTGTGCTTTTTGCAAAAAAATTATATGTGTGTTTCCATTTTATATTGATGCCTCCATTTCATTATGCAAATAATCCATATCACAAACATTTGAATATCATAATGAAAACAAATAGGAGCACCCTAACTTTCTTCAAAATAGAATCCTTGTTTCAAATAACAACTCTAACCTATGTCTCTAAACCTCCAATCCCTAAGCTCACAAACCAAATTACACCCTCCCAAAGCAAATGATGAACCAAGGTCATAGCTACAACATAAAAACAAGATATTGGACTATTGCTTAGCTAATTACATTGAAGAAGGCATGAAGTCCAAAAAACTATTCTTTTTCCTCACCGACCTATTCACCATACTCTCACGCATGAACCAAAATCCCATCTTCAACTTACAAAAAATTTCCATCGTTTCAAATTCCCCATGACGCTATAAATCAAGCATGTGTGAGGGAAGAGCGAGTATGGATGTCTCATCCCTTCACCATCAACACTTCAAAATTGACATGTCCACATCTTAACATTCCATTACCTGGAGTTCTGCCACCCTTTTTTTATTAATGTAGCTTCTCTTATCTCCGTGGCACTAGTAACATTCATAATGAATTCACAATTGAGACTCCTTGGAAAATGGAAGAACTAAGCTTCGTCAAATTGAAGAATATCTTTCTTAATTCTTGTGATAATTCTTCATGAACTCAATAATGATAGAGAAGTCTCTAATGGAAATTATAGATCTAACAATTGAAAGATTTATTATCTTAATTCCCTAAAAATAAGGATAAGTTTATACTTGAAGACAAGTGATTGTGCCTAATCTCCTACATAGCTATGTTCTCAAGTTCCCCAGAGATTTTAAATGACCACCCAAGCCCCCTCCAACTCAAATGTATGTTGATATATCACTAATAAACTAAACAGATAAAAAAATTGCGATCTAATTTGTTATAAGGTGATTTACTATTCATTTTAATTAATTCTTATGATTTTGGTATATTAAATTGATTTGTATAACATTTTCACTCATATGAAATTTTAAGTACCACTTTTAGAACTAGGCTTTACATTAGGTGAAGTCCAAAGTCTATATGTTTAACTCATGTTTGTTGAAGAAGGATTCAATGTTTCATAACAAATTCATCAAGGTGGCATACCAACTCCCAGTCTGTTACAGTCTTGGTCAAAATTCGCGTCAATTCACAGGCAACTAAATTCAGACAGGTGTTTTGAGCAAATGGTGAGGAATTAAGAAAAATGGTTGAAACCCACTTGTAGAATGGGGTGATTTAACTTAATCGTGAGGATTTTCTCCAAATTCGCAAAGGTTGTTGAGTTATTTCAGGATCTTCAATGCCAGCTTACCAAGATTTGCAATTACGCCGGAATTTTTATGAGTCTGTACAAATCTGTTTTGAATGGATCTAAGTTTGAAGGGGATGAGCTCGTCCTAGGATACAAATACCCTTGCAATATGTATGTAAATACATTTAGGAAGATACAATAATAAAAATTGATATGTTGCTGCATTTGGATCTCGGCAATTTGATGTCATAATACATTTTCTGCACTGTGATGGAATTTCTCTATTGAAGGCTGTAATAAATTTAACTAGCAGCTTGATTCTAATGTGAGTTTTAGGCTTACAGTCTCGGCAGGTAAGGGCCCGCCTACTGGGATTGTGAGACGCCCTTTACTTGTTTAGTAGTGTAGATTGTCTGCATCTTAAGTTTTGATTGGATTTTTGCATTCATAATTTGATTTTTGTATTTGTTTCTACTATTTCTACTCTTATTCCTGTTCCTGTATTCATTTTTAGATTTTATTTGCACATAACAACATTCAAGAGCATGTTCCTCGTAAGAGATTCAATATATTTATTGTAAATTAATTTATTTGTTAAATTTTGTTCTTGGTTCAAAACGTTTCCTCCAGCGCAACTGTATTCCTTATATGACTCTGCTATCACTCACTATGTTGTCATCGATTTAATACCTTCATGACTTTTGGTTCGTTGTCTGAAAAGTTAATTCTGTTTGTGTTGTTGTAACATTATTCTCATGTGCTTTAAGTTATTATTTCTGTATTACTGTTTGCAACCCTCAAACAAAGTATTTACCATAATTTTGAAAATATTTCACTTTATGAATATGAGCAGCAATGTATATATATTTTTAACAAACTTTTTCTTTCTACATAAAAAATTGTATTGTAAATATAAATTTGTATTTTGTATATATATTTATTTAATACATCTTGTAATCTGAATTCCATCATATTTTGTATTACATATGAGGTAATTGTAATATATTTTATATTTTAAATATCCTAAACATATGTGTTTTGTAAGATATCTAGTATTGTCTTTTTCTTGTATTTTAATACATATGTGGTAATTTGTATAACATAAATATATTTTGTATATTCTGTAATTTGTATATATATTTAATTTTTTTTTTTTAATTTGTATATATTTTATAAATTTCATATTTTGTCATTTTGTTTTATTTTATTTTTAATATTTGTAATATTGCATTGATGAGAGGAATGGATTTTGAAAATTTAGATAGATTGTTTTTGCTTTTATTTGATTTGCATTTTATAGCTTAGTTTGATTTTCGCACTTTAGATTCTAATACTTTAATTTCTTATTTAGTTTTTATAAATGGTTTTGGTTTCTTGCATTTTAAGTTTTATAGCTTAGACAAGTACCAAAGGAGGATTAAAGGCCTAACTCATGAGATATGGTTTTCCCATGATGGGCTTCATCCTGAGGTATTGATCTATTTTTATTTTGTTGAAGTGTGTTTTCCAGCATTAGATTAGATTAGTTTAGGCTCTTATCCCGCACATAGAGTGCTTGCACCTCGAAACTTACGAGTCTCGGTTGATAATTTAATATCAGATTAATAGTGCATATATTAGGCCTCACACCCACATTAGTGCATGGGATTTGTGTTACACACAAATGGAGAACCCCATGTTTGGAGTGTGTGGGAAGAGAGATAACTCTAGTCATGTTCCCCTTAGGGAATGGCATAGCCATTAGGGATAAGAGGGACTGATAATGCACGAAGCTACATGTCATAGAAAGGATACACACACACACACACACACACACACACACACACATGAAATAAAGACCAATAATAAAGCATTCCATATGAATGATATGCTTATTAGATCGACTTCGTATGATTAGAAAATAATCAAAATCCAAATATAAGGCATCATCATAGTCATTATAGTAATGAACTAACAGAGGAATGATTCACAAGCAATGAATACAAGTACACCATGGAAAATTTTAGAGGCGAAATTTAGCCCATGGGTTAATTTTTGACACTTTTTCCCAACAAAATATTCCTGGATTTCCATTTTTTTTGTAAATTGATTCACCTAAATTTCATGGGATAAAAATGTTTTAAACTAAATATCACCAAAATTTTCCACAAACTATATAAAACCCTTAGAATTTTGAATATTTTTAGAAAAATATCATGCAACATTTTATTATTGGAAATTTATGAATTAGTAAGATCCACCAAGATTTCTACACTTTAAAAAAATTATGGATCCTTAAAATTTTCCATGAAGTACATGCCCAAGTGAGAGAAATTATTTAAATATTTATACAAAAATCCACCAAGGGAACAATTTTTTTAATAATATCGTTACATATAGTCCTTGTAATTAAGCAAGACAATTCATTATCTAAAATTATAGGTATGCACCCATCTATATTATAGGTTCAAACCTCCTAAGGTTTGAACCAAGATCACACAAGTGCATAGCACCATGCTGTTCAATGATCCTATGTGTGCCAATGGAGAAAGTGAGGAAGAGGCGTAGAATCATGACAACGTTCTAAAATAGTTGAGTGTACCAACAGAGGTACCAACAATTTCCCCCTTTGATTTTACTCACCCCTGGTGTGAATACTGACCGCCATTTAAGTCATGGGCATCCTAGAGCTATGAAACCATCAGTGATTAACCCAACTCATTAATATCCACCATTATTGAAATATTTACCCCCCGGACTGTTTTGGTATAGTTTGGAATGCTTCTGTTTTTATCGAACATGTAATTCCTTGGTTGGTGTTGATTTTATGGCATAGACTATGGTATAAGCCATTTGAATTATTATATTCCCAAGGAGGAGGAGATTGATCCTCCATATTTCTCCCCACCCATGTGACCCCACGTACGGGGTGCAATATGTTAATTTTTGTTACCATGGCATCCAGTCATATGTAGTAGGTAGAGAGAGGGAATAGGATCCTCTCACGTTTTATTAATATGTGCTAATAAGAGTGTAACATGATCATATTAATAGAGTGTTAAGTACTCTATGATCCATCCCTCTCAACAATTGACGTTAATAATTACATTCCATATGTGCTGAGTAACTATTATATTGAACTATGTGACAATAATTTGAGATAATGCATTCAGTATGAATATATATAATTGTGTCTCGGAGATGACATACATCTTCTAATGTTATTAAGTGTATCTTCTATCGTGTTTAAATGTATGGATGCATGATTCAATTCCCGATGATATTATAATTAGAAATAATAAAAAATAATAATTGAAGTGTTTGGAAGTGTTACACTTCCTCTGTTATACTCACATAGTTCAAATCTCTTCATGGAACACCTTCTCATATCAACTGAGGTACTGCCCCAATTCTAAACAAGATCATGGGTGAAAGTTTATATCTTATGTTGGGTAAAATTCTTAATATGTTGTTCTCATCTCATTCTATTTGTTATGGAGGGGTTATAACAGCAATGGATATATTATCATCATTGATAATAACAATATGATGACGTGTCGAGCTAGGTAAGTGCTTGAATAATAGAGCCTATGCTCTTCTTTCTCTTTGTAAAGAGTTTGAATTCAAAGATACACCGAATACCGAATACACTGACTCTTGAATTAACTCTGTGATAAGGATTGAGCATGGTTCGATGGCCTTGGGTCCCATAGCTATTATTGCTCCTTTATTCTTTAATTGTTTTTATTGTGTATCATTTTTACTTGTACTCATGCCTTGGTGCATGGTGCATCCATAGGGATTTATCTTTGCAGGGATCTGCCATGAATATGCTTCAACCCTCAGCTTGGATGGAAATATCTAAGTAAGTTAATGCTTCTCCACTTTTGAAGACCAAGGTTCTTCATAGGTTGTAGTATGGATAGTCAATAGATGAGTGGTGTTCAAACAACAAAAAACCTACAAGTCATAGGCATGAAAGGTTGTTATAGAATTTTATTTTATAAATGTAATTATGCACTATTATGGACTTTGATAATGTTTGGATTTATTGTTTGAGTGTTCAATATTGGACTTTGCTTACTTTAGGTCGGCACATCCTATTATGGACTTCCTCCGTGTAAAAGATCCCTTGTTGTATTATAGTAACATAACACGAAGAAAAATTATTGATCTAGATTTTCGTCTTCGAATTTCGCTTCTTAACAAACTATTGGGAAAACCATGAACTTCCCAATCATAGACTGCAGAAAACACATCATCATGTTTTTTTCACATAGTCACAATTGATTTAGGTCCTAGTCTCTCTAGGATCTAAATTATCAATTTCTTAAGGACAATTAAATATCATCCTTTAGTTCTCGTTTTCTATACCCAGTAGATACACCCCTCCCAATTCCACCTTTATCTATTCAAGTACTCAAGGAAGCAACGTAGAGAATATATCTATCTATTATCTAGTTGTTCAAAGATTTATTTTACAAATGTTTGCTTAACATAATTCCGGAAGTACTCCTTCTTCAACACTTCCAATGCTCTTATTTTATGGCCATAGAGATTTGTAAACCAATCTACTAAACTTGGTCTTGGTCATTTGTTACACAGATACCAATTATTTAGCACATTATTATCACAATTGTTCTCTTTGGGAGGGGGTGTTTCTTTTCCAAAATTTTGATAGTCACGTTTCTCTTTTCTAACTCATTTGTATTGGAGGTAGTCTAAATTTAGTATGATTTTACGATTATGCGACCTATCATGTTAGTTATGTTTTCTAATGGTGTTTTTTTAGTTTTCTAGAATTTATGTTTACTAAATTTTTATTTATATTATTGTGTTTGAATCATCTAATTCATATAGAGACTAGGATGCCACTTCCTTTGGATTTTCCTGGATAGCCTAAGAATAAACTTTTAATTCAACCTGACATATATCCAAGTACATAATAATTGATCATGCATATTGTTTATCTCTCGAAAACAAAATAAAATACTTAATCATTGTTGGGGAACAACATTTTGGGGTATTACAATATCAGATGAGGGTTATTTGTACGAAAAAAATACATCTTCTCAAACTCTTTAAACACAATGGTTAAGGATAATTTAGGTTCAAAGAAATCTTTAAATGATAGTGACTGTCCCAAAAGAAATACTCACGCTGAAAAGCATTTTAGAATTCTTCTTTGCCTACATATAAGGGACTATTGTCACATCCCTGTTCATCAATCCAACCAAACTAGCAAGAAATGAACGATTTATGGGATTCTAAAATTCCCCCCATGACCAATATACGAAATTCATAAACATCTAAATGCATGTGCAAATGCATAATAAAAATACAAAGCGGAAAATAAATTCATTCATACACACAACACACATATACTAGCATATCCCTCGCATGCATAAAAATAATAATCAAGCACATTCAAACCCAATATTGAACTAACAGGTAAACACCTATCTTTTCAATGAATTTTCCCAAACAACTGGCTATGGAAGAGAAACATTCCACCCAACCATAGGCACTCTATCCAACACTTTATCTCTTTGTTGAGAGGTCACCCCGTAGCTGGGCTATGTATTAGCTAAGGAGGAACTACATAGGCTCACTCACAGCCATAGGCACACACACTCATGCTAATCCAATGCACAACTAGGTTTATCAAGCATTTAGAGAGTCAAAGAAGGTGAATGTTAAGCCAATGAGCTGAACGATAGAGCTACATGCATCTCAATTGGCTTCATCCATCCTTGGCACCGAAATTACCTACCACACCCAACACAACGAAGGCCCACTTCTCTACTAAACAGTCTATTAGGCTCCCTTCCCTCTAGTGCTATTTAGGGTGGGCATAGAGAGTTTCAAGTTGCTAAACCTTCATAAATTTATTTCCTTCACTAGTTTTATCAAGTAATTCCAACTTCTCATCTCTCCCTAACTTCAATTCTCTCTTGGATTTGATGATTTATGGTCACACTAACTTTAACCATGAAATTTGATTTCCAGGATCCCAAATCTGGGTTCTTCCATGGATTTTTGAGGTTTTGACACTCTCAAATTTTCCCTAGGGTTGAAATATATGGAACCCCCACTGGATTTCACAACCCACACAATTGTTTGGGCATTTCCTACATTCTCAATCACAGATTCCTCTCTCGTTACAATTTATGTTATCCTTCTTGCTGAGGAATGCATGGAAATGAGTCACCATGAGGGAAATTGACTCCTGAGTTCCAAAAACTAAGCCCATACTCATCTATATGAATTTATGGGATCAACCGATACTCCATTGAATTAATGGGATAATTTATCAACAATATTCTTACAACAGAACTAAATATCGGCAAGGAAGTCCACTTTGGTAGTTTCTTACCATTTATGGCACACAAGTTCTCAATATGACACTTAGAAACAAAGGATTTAATCCCACAGACCCCTCTCCTCTCCCTAGTGGATAAGCACAACCCACTCATTTTAGTTGCTTCCATAGCCATCTCTGAGACTTTTATTTGCATTATATATATTTACATGGCTTTTACATTTTTCCATGGTTGAATAGCACATGCCCATAATAGAGAAAATAATTTCCTTTATAAGCTGAGTATTCACTAGCAGAGCCTTGGCCTTGAGCTCCACCCTAGGAATCATACACTACATACTTTTACAATATTTACATATCAAGATAATAATTCCAAGGGTCAAATTTGGGGTATTACACTCCCCTCCCCCTTAGAACAACAACATCCTCATTATTCTCTTAACTTTCAAAAAGATTCCATGTCCTTGTTTTTAGTAGCATTTGAAATGCCTTTATCTTCAAGGCCACTTTGTCCTGTTTCTATCTATCTTAGATGGAACTGCTCAACCATTCCCTCATGTTACCTTGGAACACCTCCAAGGTCTTTGGCATCCAACAATACCTATGCTCAAACAATGAGTCAATTCAAATGCCAAATCCATTCTCATATGATTCATCCCTTAACATGATTTTTAAAACCATAGCTTAATGATATAAACATGTATATTTATATTGAATCAATAGGAAGATGAAAAATAAACCAAATACTTATCTTCATAAGCATCTTCCTTTAGCTCCACAAGTATCCCACTTTGAATTCAAACCACTATGGCACCCACAAGACCTTCCCCACCCCATAAAAGGATAATACCTCTTCTTTTCTATACAGTCCCTTGAATGTACCCACCCTTTCCCATGCTCTTTATTGCGTGCATTGAAAGGTAACCAAGTTTCTACAAGACTCAAATCACATATGTATACATATACAAAATAATTTAAGACAACACACTGGCCGTGCCACAATATTCTCATAACAAATTCCATTCCAATACGTTGACTTGGTTTATCAGGCATTCCATTAATTTGAATGTTAAGCAATCTCTGCGATTGGGTTTATCAAGCATACAACTACCATTGCCAAGCTAGAACCTCTATTGGGTTCATTAGGTAATAAAAAAAATACAACTACATGGCTCTTTCTCCTATGCAAACTAGTGGTTCCCTAGAGGAAATCCTTAGGTAACTCACTTGACTATAGTTTATCACAACCCTGCAATAAATACTCACACAACAAAAGGATGCTACCACTTCTCTACTAAATAGTCCCTTGGGTATGCATCCCTATAGTACTCTTCGATGTCAACGTAGAAAGGTTACCAATACCCTGCAAGCCTCCACAGTATTGATGCTCTGACTAGATTTAACAACATTGTGGAGAGACAAGCACATGCAAGGAATTTTACAGGGTTCCTCAAACCGAAGCCACTCTTGGAATTTCCTTTTCATTTTTAGCTTTAGTAGGCCACATCTGCCTCACTAGCATATTTTCACCATCTCACCTGCATTACATATCAACAGTAGTTCACATGAGATATCACCAAAATTTTAAGAAATTTATAGCTAAAGTAATACATGTTCCATCTCATTTACATGAGATATTTATCATAATAATGTCATGTAGAATTTTTCAATTTTGTTTTATACGGAAACTAGATTTCCCAAACATGAGGTCCTTCTCATGATGTTTAACTCTTGCAGGCCATATCACATGGTCTTTATGCGATGTGTCCTCCTCACACAATTCACACACAACCAACTAGTCATAACATTAATAATCAAATTCAAATACGAAGTTATGATTATGTCTCCTACACAAATTAGATTTAGACAACCATGAGGCCATATCCATATTGTTTATCTCTTGTATCTATCTGCTAACATTTTGTCCCTCGCAATTTTACACCTATTTCCAAAACCTATACATCCACCCACAACATGTCCTCTTGGCACAATTTTTTATCAGTGAAACAATCATTAGCAAGCTTCCAAATATGAAATTTACAAATTAATTTTCCTACAAAGATCAAATTTTGCAACCATGAGATCCTTCTTGTAAACTATAATCATAAAATTTCAAATTTGTTTCATATACTAATCATATTTATCAACCATGATATCCTTCTCATAATGTTTGTCTTTTTCATGAGGTATATTCCATCCTTTATTTTGGACTCACACACATTGCCATGTCCAAGAGAATTCTACCCGTGATCTAAATTTTTTAATCAACTAAATAATTTATATATAATATTTGCATTGCAACATTTACAACAATCACTAAAGTGATCTTGGAATTATAACACAATAATTCAAAGACTATCATATGTTCATATATCAATGGAAATGAAATGCATTTACTTTATATGCATCATTATCACAATAAAATTGCATGTAAATAAAACTTTAAATACTCATGATTACACAATCATATCCTTTCATACAACTTTGTCCTTCAAATAGAGCATTATGGTAGGCCATCAAACATGACTACCGTCTTCACGAAATTCTTTCACATGCATCCATAGCAACTAATGAATGGATCTTAGAATTGTCAATAATTCTACCATTTCATATATTAGTGAATGGAAATGAAGTATATATCACAACCATGCATTCACACAATGCATCTTAACATATGTACCCACACATATGCATGCATAACCATAGGCTTACAAAATATTTTAATGTGCATTCACTCATTACCCCTAATACATTACAGTATTTCTCTAAACAAAATCTGCATACACAAGTGTATTACCATGGTAAGTTGGAAATCTTATCCAATGATTCAACACAATACCTAGCCATCTCCCAATCACTTGCTTAATTTTATGGATTCCTTCCTTCTTCACCTGAATACCACATTAGGAATTCACTCACTCCATGCTTGTTGGAATAGAGGTTTCATCCCATATTAACATCAATAGGGAGTTCTTGGTATACTTTTTCATCAATATAGACTTCACCACCCAACATCCTCATGGTCTCACACATGGAATGCTCTTATTTCTTATGAATGCATTCTAAATTTTAAAGAATTAGAGGGTATAAGGATCCTTTCCCTTACTACTCGGTACCTCACCAAACCCTGATAGGATATTTGTCACATAAATGCAATCAATACGACATGCATGACAATTTATGATGATTAAAATATCGCTGAAGAGATTCTTACCCAATATTCAGTCATCATTTATGCAATCAACACAAATAAAACATTACCTACATGGTTGACATCAACACATCTGATGTCACCTGATTAGTTGGCCTTTTACCAAGGACTACACAGTCCTTCCACCAACCTATTGATCATGGATTTGTTCCTATAGCCTTTCCTCACAAGGATGGTAGTCACAAGCAACAACATCATCCACATCTTTAACCATGCTTCTATTATCTTTGGTAATACAACCATCACCAATAGTGATAATTATTATCAACCACACTGTAATCATCATCAATGCCTCATTGTATATGTAAAAAATCACTAGTTTTAGCAATATGCAATATCATATGTAAGAACACGCAGGTTCTCATGAACTATATATTATCTCTTAATATGTCCAGTGCATATGCATTTCACGTAGCTAATATTTTTCATTTCCAACATTCCTATGCCAAAATTTCTTTATATAAACTCAAGAAATAAATCATATCAACAAGAGAAGAGTTGAGGAATTCTTCCTTTCCAAGTCCTCATCACACCATGGAATTTCCTCTTCCATACATCATAGTTGATCCACTTCGTTGCCTCTCTACCAAGAAACTAGTAATCATTAGATATTATTTCCTCACCAAGTATAAATTCAATACATACATGTATAACATTTATACTTGCTACTTTCGAGGCTGCAATTCTTATGCTATAGTCAAGAATAATTTAAGGGAAGAATTTTCCCTCTTTATTAATGTTTCCTTGGTCATCCTCCAATTTATACTGCAGTGATATGTCATCCCTATGTAGCATTCATTGGTCATTACAAAAAATCTCATAACACTATGTTCACATTGCCTTGCCGCTCCAATTGCTTTGGGCAATTCTAGTCAAGTTCACCATTCCCTTCCTTGGAATTCCTAGCACTTAATAACACTGCAACTGACTTCATTCCAACTCCATATGTCGTCTTTTCAAGGTCCATTATATGTCCTTGTGCCTAATTCCACTATGATACTTTATTTATTTTCCCATGGAAATTTATGTTACAATTCTAGATCACCCCATAGATTCACACACAAGAATTCCTCATCCCCTAATTGGCATCATTTGCATGGTCACTTTGTCACTATCATGAATCCACGTGATAGATCCACATATAATTGGAATGTCTGATTCCATCAGTGAAAACTTTCTGGTGAATGGAATTTCCTTCCCCATTCTCATTTCTTACACATAAGTTGTTGGTTCATATCCTGCAACGTTTTGCAACTTGTTTTAGCATACATGCACTTTCCCACAAGGTTGGTTCACCCACCACCTTTACAATCTGCATGTCCTTTACCTAATTGCCTCTTCCATACTTTTCTCAGCACTCTCTTATGGAATATAATATCCATCTCAAATAATCAAGAGTTCCCGTGACTATTCCTAGCAATTCAAATTACACATATTAATCCCAATAATACCTTGGATGCGTTCTTATCCATGGCACCAATGTCCATTTTCAGTCTCTTTTGTTTTTTCATGATTAAACATGGTGGAAATTCCTCCTTAATGCATGTTTCCCAACTATGCCTCCACTTTCTTGTGATAGCACCATTACCATGGTATGGGTATTGTGAAATCTACTCATTTTGAATTACTCTCACCTTTGGCACACATGATCATCGATTGATGATTGTCCACCGATGACTGAATATCGTCGAATGACCACTACCGACCAATGACCAACGAGCATCGACTGACCATTACTGATCAATTACTGAAGCCTTATGACTGACCATTGTAGGCTGACGACCAACGACCACCGACTAACCACTACCAACCGACAATGGTACCATCGAGGACATATAATCCACTATGGATATGGACTTCTCTACACATCCTCCATGGCCTATTCATCTCAGCTATAATCCACATATAAAATCCGCAGTGCCCACCAAATTATTCTCCACCATGCCCGCAAACTTATTCTCCACCGTGCCCACAAACTTATTCTCTACCACGCCTGCAGACTCTCATAGGATGCTTCCATGGATCTCTTCTCCACCACCCCTGCAGACCTTTTTTCGTGGTACTACCGTAGAGTCCTCTCCATGTACCTCTGCAAACTCATTCTCTAGTGCACTCGCATACTTTCTCGATGGATCAACACTAACTTCTTTTCCTGTATTCCCACATAACTCCCTCTGTGATGCTTGTGAAATGTGGATGTTTCCTACCCACACATTCTTCTAGTGTGGTTGTCCACGTCACACCCTTGTTGCTCACATGGCATTGGTAAGTTTCATAGACTGCATCTTTATAATGTTTACATATCAAGCCAATAATTTCAAGGGTCAAATTGGGGTATTACGACTATATAACCAATTGTCGGGGTTTTGAAAAAAAAAAATATGGGAGTGTGCACGAAGTTGAGGGACCTTTTAGATGCAATGGGTAAATGTGAAACGCACGAAAATTGTGTAAATCAACAACGCTCGGGCGTTATGTAAAACTAGGTATGGCGGGCTCTGAACCTGCCATGTCATTTAACATGTAGGATAGGATCAGAAAACGATCGAGTGTTATTGTGATCACCATAATGCGCAAGCGTTATCGTGATCACCATAACGATCGACATTTAACATGTAGGATAGGATCAGAAAACGATCGAGCGTTATTGTGATCACCATAACACGCAAGCGTTATTGCGATCACCATAATGCTTGACATTTAACATGTAGGATAGGATCATAAAACGATTGAGCGTTATTGTGATCACCATAACGCGCAAGCGTTATTGTGATCAGCATAACGCTCGAGCATTATTGTGATCACCATAACGCGCAAGCGTTATTGTGATCAGCATAACGCTCGAGCGTTATTGTGATCACCATAACGCTCGAGCGTTATGGTTAATATAACAAAAAAAAAAAATAGTGTCACGGTATTAACCATGGCACTGCTTTTTTTTTTTGTTATATTAAGCATAGATCACCATAACGCTCGAGCATTATGGTTAATATAACAAATAAAATAAACAATGCCGCGGTATTGTTTTTCTTATATGAACCATGGCACTGTTTATTTTTTTGTTATATTAACCACAACGCTCAAGTTTTATTGTGATAACCATAACGCTCGAGCGTTATGGTTAATATAACAAAAAAATAAACATTGCCACATGGTTAATATAAGAAAAACAATACCGCGGCATTGTTTTTTTATATTAACCATAACGCTTGAGCGTTATGGTGATCACAATAACGCTCGAGCGTTATGGTTAATATAACAAACAAAAAAATAGTGCCATGGGCCGTGACACTGTTTTATCCATTGTGCTACCCAAACGCGAATGCTCGAGTGATCTTGCCTTCCCAAAATGCATCGGAGAACCTCAACCGAGGAGATTTGGAGGCTCAACAATCCCAAATTCATCTTGCAAGAACAATTGGAAAGGTAAGCATCTAAATCGTTGCCTCATCTCGTCATTAAGTTTATAAATTGTTATGTTGCCCTAATCTAAAAATATTTGTAAATGAAATGCCAAAACTTAAAATTTTAAAATTTTAATGAATTTTACATACACCCCATTGAACACAATGGCTCACTGATCACATCAATCATCATTGTCATCTAAAAATATTTGTAAATCAAATGCCAAAAATTAAAATTTTAAAATTTTAATGAATTTTACATCCACCCTGTTAGACACAATGGCTCACTAATCACATCAATCATCATTGTCACCCAACATATCTATCTATAACATCATTCTGATTGTCATTAATTTTCATAACCCAAGCAAGCATTATGTCCCTGTTTCATGCTTCCCTAGATCAACATTTTGTTCATCGTATGTAGCCCCAGTAATCATGAATTCATTCTGTCCATACATATCATCAACATCTTAGTTTGTACACCAGCAACACATCATCATATTGTACATCTTCATTATGTCATCATTATTCATGTCATATCAATCCGCTGCCATATATCCATTCATACACTTTACACTGTCCATATGCACATCACAACATTATGCCCATATCATTAGTCATCTCTTCATCATTCTACCAGCATGTCTTCATTTTGTCCATCAATAGGATGCTTCAGTTTAACTAATAAAAATACATATCTTTGCAACATCATCATGGTCTTTATGCTCGCATGGTCTCCACCCTTATGCCCTCAATGACCCATAATGTATGCCTGCAATGGTCATATGAAATGATATTTATGTTTGTAATGTATTCATTCTTGCACAAAGTTTGTACATTTTTCATTTTTGAGAGATGTCATTATAGCACATGTATACGTTTCTAATGATTTTTATTTTTATTTTTTGTTTGCAGTGACGACCATGGATGCCCACAATGACATCCAAAGAGAGATTCAGAGGCTCAGATAAATTCGAGCCTCAATTACTACTTTTGATGAGAGGCATGTTATGCTTGCATCCAATTTGGATGCAATGATAGAGACCTTTAGTAGGTCTAATAGTGATTTGCAAGATATTGCCACTTTTAGAGAAAGAAAGAGGAAACAATATGCGGATGGACTTAGTTATAGAGAAGTTAAGAAGTTGAAAATCTCAAAAGAACAAATATTTTCCCTGTTTAGAAATCCATGGGATGGTGAAGTCCCTAATGCAAACAAAAGGCACATTTCTATCGAGTGGTGTACATATCAACCATTCATAGATAATTGGATGGACCGATGGTACATGGTGTTTGATGCATCACCACACAACAACAAGGAAATTCCTTTGTATTTTTTGAGAAAGATGTACGCAGAGTTTGTGTTGGGGAAGCATGTTAACTATTTTGATATCTTGGAGGCACATAGATCCCAATCGCCTAGTAGCTCCACCTCGTAGGAAGCTACCCAAGCCAGATGTGCCGTCTACACATCAGTTAGTACCAGAGGCACAAGAGTCATTCCTACTGTTGGCAAAGGTGGTTGTTCGCCATAGCACGTATCTTCATGGTACGGACCAGGTAGGGCCATCAGAGCCACCATCCATGGGTGGAGTAAAGACGCCACCTGTCGGTGGGGTAGATCCACCACCTCCTGGTGGGGTAGAGCCACCAGCTTCCAGTGGCCGGGGAGCATCTAGAAGTGGCATTGCACCTACACAGCATGAGCACAACCATCATCCCCACCCATGCACAGTATGCGGCCATCCTTTCTTTGGTCCTGTCCAAATAGATGATACCTTTACTGGGTATTTCACACAGGTAAGTAAGTGGTTAACAATTTACTGTCATTTTTAAATTATTTTTCCTTACTATACACATATATATAGATTGCTAATATTTTTAATGGTTTTAAAACTTGTAGTTACTGCAAGAAGGGAACGGGGATGAAGACCTTTGCACTAATGATGCTGAGCATAGTCTAGAGGCCCATGCACCAGCACCGCATGATGATGTTGCCATACTTTTAGTGACAACAACTCCAAATGAGGTAACTATTTCAACATGACATTATTTTAATACATGAGTAGATCCAGTTAACAATTTAGTGTCATTTGTAAATTATTTTTCCTTACTATACACATATATAGATTGCTAATATTTTTAATGATTTTAAAACTTGTAGTTTCCACAAGAAGGGCATGAGGGAAAAGAGGCTCATGCAGTAGAACCTTCTAAGTTACAAGATGTTGTCATACCTTCAACGACAACATCTCATGTCGAGGTAACTATTTCAACATGACATTATTTCAACACATGTTATTTTTTTTATCACATGTTACTTAATCAATGCTACACGATCTAATATTTACAATTTTCTAAATTGCAGGTTGTAGATCCCCATCAGATGGAAGTGATTTCATCTAGTGAGCTCCTCCCCGGTGGGAATACAATTGATAACGTGCCCGCGGAGACACAATGAGTGGAAAACCGTTTCTTAGAATTGATTGACGTATACAGTACATCGGTATGTGTTTCATCATTTTTAGTTTGTTAATACATGCTATTCCATTGACCAATGCATTTCTAACTACGTCAGTATTGGTGATTGTAGCCACTAGCAGATATACGTTTGAGACTGTCAGTAGTTCGATCTCCCCGTAGTCCCAACGTGCAAAAGGGACAAGTGTACAAGAGAGGCTCCACTCTTGGAAAGAATGTGGATGTCCTCTATAGAATACACACGAGAGATCCATCTACCCATGACCTAACAAAGGTCATTGATGTTGCAGTCAGTGCCACATCTACAATAGCCATAATTCATACGGAGGTAACTATTTGGACAATCACAATGCATAGTATTTAACCATGTTGCTATATTGTTTATTCATGCATGTCTAACTATTTCTCCATTTGGTGATTGTAGGCTCCATTAGCGGCAAAAGTGCCCGGACCCTCTGCTCAATCCATGGTTCTGATCGGGTCTCCTCTTGTGGTGAGATGTTCATTAATGACCAAGTTTTTTTATTCAATTTACCCAAACATGTTGATCAATGTTGAATTGTTGAATTAATTGAGATATGATCTTTTATTTGCAGAGCACAACTATAGAGATGCCTTCCATGAGCACACCACTCACATCTATAACCCATGAGGACTTGGTGAGTGCTTGTCATAAATAATTTGGCCATAAGTTATTTTTTTAAGTTTGTTGATGGTACGGTATTAGTGCAGTTATTTGATAAAAATAATGATTTTTTTTGCAGACTTCTGAGATTTCGAGCGATCCCAGGGAGATGATTGATAGAGGAAAGTCGGGGAAAAACAAGAGAAAGATTGATTTTGATGTTGCATATTCTTGGATAGATGTATTTTGACATACATGTACACATTGTTGTACTTAGGGATACATGTACATTGACAGGCCATTTGAGGGCCGGCTACTTTCCCATATTTTGTATTACAAACATTCAAATATCAATATATTCCATATTTTCTCTTGAGTTTCGACTTGTGCTTGTGATGATTCATCTCTTCCAAAAATTGATAAATTATGCTATTGAAATTTATAAAATTACATTTCAAGCAATATTTATTCTCTTACATTTATTGCATTGATCAAGTAACATCTCACCATTGTGTTATGAAAACATTATCTTAATGGAAAAAACTAATAATATCTTTCAACAGTTCAATGAACTTAGCACATGCATGCTAATTTGATATCTAATTTAAAATTGTGTTTTTTGTCAACTCCAAGGGTTCATACCCATTGATCATGATTATGGTTGCAAGGAAAAAACCTATGTCATAATAGTAACATGCTACGCATACCATCAATGTTATCCTATGACATTTTCAGGCAGTAAGAGGAAGTCCAATAGATGCTACACATTTCATCAATGCTACTGTATTTCATCAAACTATACGTACATGAGCATCTATGCAGTTTGATTGAATGGCAAGGAAGGCATAACTAAAGTGTAATAAAATTCATTGGGCCTTCATGTACATATGGTCAAATATATGTAACAAATATACCCTAGTTTGTTAAAATATTCTAACCAATAGCTGGCCATGAATTCACTCTCATAATATCGTTGAAGATATAAACCCTATCCTTACAAAACCCTAGTATGTAAGACCCTAGTTTGTGCTTTACCTCTTTCATATGTCCATTTTCCATCTGTCATAATGCAAAATTAATCATCCAAAATCCATGGAAAATGAAATACCTAACTATTTTAATGATATTCCTTGATAATGTTGTATTGATGAACGAAAATAAGATGTTCATGGTCCTATGTTTGTTTTGATAAATTGCACAAGTTTCGTAATCATCATCATCACCCTCATCCTCATCCCCATCCTCATCATCCTCACCCTCATCATCATCTTCATCATCGCCATCACCATCATCTTCATCATGAACATCATCTTCATCACCACCACCACCACCACCACCACCACCATCATCATCACCATCTTCAACACCACCACCACCACCACCACCATCATCATCCTCATCATCCTCATCATCCTCACCCTCATCCTCATCCTCATCCTCATCATCCTCATCATCCTCACCCTCATCCTCATCCTCATCCTCATCATTCTCATCCTCATGCTCATCCTCATCCTCATCCTCATCCTCATCATCCTCATCATCCTCACCCTCATCCTCATCCTCATCCTCATCATTCTCATCCTCATGCTCATCCTCATCCTCATCCTCATCCTCATCATCCTCATCATCCTCACCCTCATCCTCATCGTCATCCTCATCATCCTCATCATCCTCACCCTCATCCTCATCATCCTCACCCTCATCCTCATCCTCATCCTCATCATCCTCACCCTCATCCTCATCCTTATCCTCATCATCATCCTCATCCTCCTCACCCTCATCATCATCATCACCATCGCCATCGTCATCATCTTCATCATGATCATCTTCTTCATCACCACCACCACCACCATCATCATCATATTCATCATCATCATCATCATCATCATCATCAACAACAACATCAACATCTTCATGGTCCTATGATTGTTTTTGATAAATTGCACAAGTTTCGTATCCCTCATCATCACCCTCATCCTCATCCTCACCCTCATCATCATCATCCTCACCCTAATCATCATCATATTCATCATGATCATCATCTTCATCACCACCACCACCATCATCATCATCATCAGGATCATCATCTTCATTACCACCACCACCACCACCGTCATCATCATCATCATCATCATCATCATCAACATCTTCATCATCCTCACCACCACCATCATGGTCATCACCCTCATCATTATCATGGTAAACCATCATCATCGTCATCATCACGATCATCATTCTCATCACCCTCATCATCAACATCTTGATCATCATCACCACCACCATCATGATCTTCATCCTCATCATCCTCACCATCATCCACATCCTCACCATCATCATGATCATCATCCGTCAACAAGTGCCCGGTGGACGATTTTGCAAAGTTGACCCCCGTGGGAAAAAATTGCACAGTCCCTCACTGAGCAAAACCCTAGTTTGCAAAATGCACCTACAATATGACACATGGGACATGGGACCGAAGGAGAGGGGCACCCCTAGCACTATCCTGATGTCCTGAATCCAACGGTGCTGACGGTTCATTGATCCGAGCCACGACCTTCATTCTATGGCTCATTCTGTCTCGCATCCAAAAGGCCTTTAGGGACACTTACTGGATACCCGCCAGGACCATAGAACTCCAACCATGCAACAAAATCGGGTTTTGGGGAGACATGTAAGTGTGTCTAGGATGGTTCCAGCTAGGAACGCTAACCATAAGTGCCCAACGGATGATTTTGCAAAGTTGACCCCCGTGGGAAAAAATTGCACAATCCCTCACTGAGAAAAACCCTAGTTTGTAGAATGCACCTACAAGATGACACATGGGCCATGGGACCGGTGGAGAGGGGCACCCCTAGCACTGTCCCGACGTCCTGAATCCAATGGCACCGACGGTTCGTCGATCCGAGCCATGACCTTCATTCTATGGCTCATTCCGTCTCGCATCCAAAAGGCATTCAGGGACACCTGCTGGATACCCGCCATGGCCATAGAACTCCAACCGTGCAACAAAACCAGGTTCAGGGGAGACATGTAGGTGCGTCTCGGATGGCTCCAGCTGGGAACGCTAGCCAAAAGTGCCCGATGGATGATTTTGCAAAGTTGAACACCGTGGGAAAAAATTGCACAGTCCCTCACTAAGCAAAACCCTAGTTTGCAGAATGCACCTACAAGATGACAAATGGGCCATGGGACCGACGGAGAGGGGCACCCATAGCACTGTCCCGACGTCCTAAATCCAATAGTGCCGACGTTTCATCCATCCGAACCAAGGCCTTCATTCTATGGCTTTCGTCTCGCATCCAAAAGGCCTTCAGGGACACCTGTCGGATACGCACCGGGGCAATAGAACTCCAACCATGCAACAAAACTGGGTTCTGGGGAGACATGGAGGTGTGTCTAGGACAGTTCTAGCTAGGAACTCTAGCCACAACTACCCGATGGACAATTTTGCAAAGTTGACCCCCGTGGGCAAAAATTGCATAGTCCCTCACTAAGCAAAACCCTAGTTTGCAGAATGCACCTACAAGATGACACGTGGGTCATGGGACTAAAAGAGAGGGGCACCCCTAGCACTGTCCCGATGTCCTGAATCCAACAGCACTGACGGTTCATCGATCCGAGCCACGACCTTCATTCTATGGTTTGTTCCGTCTCGCATCCAAAAGGCCTTCAGGGACACCTGCTGGATACCCGCCGGGGCCATAGAACTCTAACCGTGCAACAAAATCAGGTTCCGGGGAGACATGAAGGTGTGTCTAGGATGGTTTCAGCTTGGAACGCTAGCCACAATTTCTCGACGGATGATTTTTCAAAGTTGACCCCCGTGGGCAAAAATTGCACAGTCCCTCACTTAGCAAAACCCTAGTTTGCAGAATGCACCTACAAGATGACACATGGCCCATGGGACCGGTGGAGACGGGCACCCCTAAAACTATTCCAATGTTCTGAATCCAACAGCACTGATGGTTCATCGATCCGAGCCACGTCCTTCATTCTACGGATCGTTCCGTCTCGCATCCAAAAGGCCTTCAGGGACACCTGCTGGATACTCGTCGGGGCCATAGAACTCCAACCGTGCAACAAAACCAGGTTTCGGGGAGACATGCAGGTGTGTCTAGGATGGTTCCAGCTTGGAACGCTAGCCACAAGTGCCCGACGGATGATTTTTCAAAGTTGACCCCCGTGGGAAAAAATTGCATAGTCCCTCACTAAGCAAAACCCTAGTTTGCAGAATGCACCTACAAGATGACAGATGGGCCATGGGACGGACGGAGAGGGGAACCCCTAGCACTGTCTCGATGTCCTGAATCGAACGGCACTGATGGTTCATCGATCTGAGCCACGGCCTTCATTCTATGGCTCGTTCTGTCTCGCATCCAAAAGGCCTTCAGGGACACCTATTGGATACCCGCCGGGGCCATAGAACTCCAACTGTGCAACAAAAATGGGTTTTGGGGAGACATGCAGGTGTGTCTAGGATGGTTCCAGCTAGGGACGCTAGTCACAAGTTCCTGATGGATGATTTTGCAAAGTTGACCCCCGTGGGAAAAAATTGCACAATCCCTCACTGAGCAAAACCCTAGTTTGCATAATGCACCTACAAGATGACACATGGGCCATGGGACCAGTGGAGAGGGGAACCCCTACCACTGTCCCGATGTCTTGAATCCAACGGCACCAATGGTTTGTCGATCCGAGCCACGACCTTCATTCTATGGCTCGTTCCATCTCACATCCAAAAGGCCTTCAGGGACACCTGCTGGATACCCGCCGGGGCCATAGAACTCCAACCGTTCAACAAAACAGGGTTCCAGGGAGACGTACAGGTGTGTCTAGGATGGTTCCAGCTAGGAACGCTAGCCACAAGTGCCCAATAGACGATTTTGCAAAGTTGACCCCCGTGGGCAAAAATTGCACAGTCCCTCACTAAGCAAAACCCTAGTTTGCAGAATGCACCTACAAGATGACACATGGGCATGGGACTGGCGGAGAGGGGGACCCCTAGCACTGTCCCTACGTCCTGAATCCAATGGCGTTGATGGTTCATGGATCCAAGCCACGGCCTTCATTCTATGGCTTGTTCCGTCTCGCAACCAAAAGGCCTTCAGGGACACCTGCTAGATACCCGCTGGGGCCATAGACGTCCAATCATGCAACAAAACCGGGTGCTAGGGAGACATACAGGTGTGTCAAGGATAGTTCTAGCTGGGAACGCTAGCCACAAGTGCTTGACGGATGATTTTGCAAAGTTGACCCCCGTGGGAAAAAATTACACAGTCCCTCACTAAGCAAAACCCTAGTTTGCAGAATGCCCCTACAAGATGACACATGGTCCATGGTACCGTCAGAGAGGGGCACCCCTAGTACTGTCTCGAAATCCTGAATCCAACGGCACCGACGGTTCGTCTATCCAAGCCACGGCCTTCATTCTATGCCTCGTTCCGTCTTGCATCCAAAAGGCATTCAGGGACACCCGCTGGATATCCGTCGGGGCCATAGAACTCCAACCGTGCAACAAAATTGGGTTCCAGGGAGACATGCAGGTGTGTCTAGGATGGTTCCAGCTGGGAACGCTAGCCACAAGTGCCCGACGGACGATTTTGCAAAGTTGACCCCCGTGGGAAAAAATTGCACAGTCCCTCACTGAGCAAAACCCTAGTTTGCATAATGCACCTACAAGATGACACATTGGCCATGGGACTAGCGGAGAGGGGCACTCCTAGCACTGTCTCGACGTCCTGAATCTAATGGCGGCAACGGTTCATCGATCCGAGCCACGACCTTCATTTTATGGCTTTTTCTGTCTCGCATCCAAAAGGCCTTCAAGGACACCTGTTGGATACCCGCTGAGGCCACAGAACTCCAACCATGCAACAAAACCGGGTTCCGGGGAGACATGCAGGTGTGTATAGGATGGGTCCAGCTAGGAACACTAGCCACAAGTTCCCGACGGATGATTTTGCAAAGTTGACCCCCGTGGGCAAAAATTGCACAGTCCCTCACTAAGCAAAACCCTAGTTTGCAGAATGCACCTACAAGATACACATGGGCCATGGGACCGGTGAAGAGGGGCACCCCTAGCATTGTCCCGACATCCTGAATACAATGGGACTGACGGTTCGTCGATCTGAGCCACGTCCTTCATTCTAGGGGTGCCCCTCTCCGCTGGTCCCATGGCCCATGTGTCATCTTGTAGGTGCATTCTGCAAACTAGGGTTTTGCTCAGTGAGGGACTGTGTAATTTTTGCCCACAGGGGGTCAACTTTGCAAAATCGTCCACCGAGCACTTGTTGACGGATGATGATCATGATGATGAGGATGTGGATGAGGGTGAGGATGATGAGGTTTATGATCATGATGGTGGTGGTGATGATGATGAAGAAGTTGATGATGAGGGTGATGAGAATGATGATCATGATGATGAATATGTTGATGATGATGATGATGATGAAGATAATGGTTCACCATGATGATGATGATGATGATGAAGATAATGGTTCACCATGATGATGATGAGGATGATGATCATGATGGTGGTGGTGATGATGATGAGGGTAATGAGAATGATGATCGTGATGATGAATATGTTGAGGATGTTGATGATGATGAATATAATGGTTTACCATGATGATGATGAGGATGATGAGGATGATGATGCGGATGATGAGGATGATGAGGATGATGAGGATGAGGATGAGGATGAGGGTAAGGATGATGAGGATTATGAGGATGAGGATGAGGATGAGGGTGAGGATGATGAGGATGATGAGGATGAGGATGAGGATGAGGATGAGCATGAAGATGAGGATGATGAGGATGAGGATGAGGATGAGGATGAGGGTGAGGATGATGAGGATGATGATGAGGATGAGGATGAGGATGAGGGTAAGGATGATGAGGATGATGATGATGATGATGACGATGATGGTGGTGGTGGTGTTGAAGATGATGATGATGATGATGATGATGATGATGATGATGATGGTTGTGGTGGTGATGAAGATGATGTTCATGATGAAGATGATGATGGTTTACCACGATAATGATGAGGATGATGATCATGATGGTGGTGGTCAGGATGATGAAAATGTTGACTATGATGATGATGATGATGATAATGATGATGGTGGTGGTGGTGGTGGTGGTGGTAATGAAGATGATGATGATGATGATTACGAAACTTGTGCAATCTATCAAGTTGTACCAATTCTATGCAATTTATGAATCTATCAAGCTATCAATGTATGGATACAATAGTCAAATATTAATGTCAATACTCAATGAGACCACGGAACAAAATCATAGCATACATGTACACCACATACCTATAACATAATACACAATAAAACAAGCAAACCATGTACCAGATTACCTACCTATGGTCATTCGACTAGACCATTAGGATCACCTCGAATACCAATGGTTTGTTGTAACATCTTGTGCTCGGAATAAGGCAATAAGTATCGTGCCTTTGATGAGTTCTTCCTTGGCATTGTTTGCAGCTGGAGGTTTGTGCCAATAACTAAGTGTGTATAATGGTATACAATCTCACCTGGTCTATAATCTTCATATGTATACCCTTTTCTATTTGTTGAGTGGGAAACCTGGTTCAAATATTCTCCCTTTATAACCATCGACCCAATTGGAAAATCAACTCCCTTAGAGTCCCGCAATGGGACATTTAGGGTTTGCTTCCCCTCTAAGCAACGCACCAGCCAATAGTCAGTGCACCATGCAGTGCATCTTGGGGTGACCACTGCGTATATTGGACCTGGATAAAATATAGTTCCAATGTTTTAGTCAACTAATTAGACACAACTAGTTGTCAAAAATATCAAAAATATACACAGCTAATTAGACACAACTAGTTGTCAAAAATATAAAAATATTAATTGAACCTGGTTGTACGAGATCTGATATGTGGTCATAGTCTGGTGAAATACTTGATTGGTCCTCCTCCAACTGGGATAATTCTGTAGCTATCCGTCGACCAATGGGGAGTGATACACGGTCCCAACTGTCAACCCAATCCATGGATTCACATTCGTCCCATTCACCACTACTGCATGGAGAACAAAAACATGACAGTTTCCTTGTCCACATTTCAAGTATAGCATTGTCCGAACTTCTAACTGAATGGAATGCACGAGTTCCTTGGATGGTCTTGCACTCATATAACTGTGAATGATCTACATCCACCACCTCCCAAAAATATCTAACCATATGTGCTTTCCTGGTTGAGTGATCTTCCTACCTTCTTGCTCCATCCCCCATGACTGAAGCACACCATTCAATGATGGTTTTTGCATTTCGGATGATAGGTCCATCTGTGAACTTCATTTATTTCCTGCGTAATGCAGTCTTTATGCACGCACATGCTCCATTGTGTTCACCTTTTCCATGTCCGGTCTCAAAGTAGTTCCAAATATGTGGCACCTTGTGCCTTTTGTGGAGCATACACAACCATTGGAAGACACAGGCATTTTTGAATTTCCCTACACAACCATCATACCAAATCCAATGTTGTTCCATCTATATATTATTATCCTTCAAGTGATTGTAGAACATTTGAAATCTGTGTTATACAAAATCCAAGTCGTGACACCTGTTATCACTTATGTAGAAGTGATACTCCTTCAATATAACCCCGTTGTCTTCAGTATTATCTGCCCCATGTCTATAGGTGATATGGACCATTAGGATGACCTAGTTCGAGTGATAGTACTGACTCTGAATCTCATTTTGTGGTTGAAGAGTGTATTTTTCCACAAAATCGACCACTGATAGGATAGTCCCGATAGGAAATGTATCCCTGCACGTTCTATGCTGTTCATCTTGCCAACGAGCCACATGCACATGCTTTACATATTGTTGTGTCTTTTCAAAGAATTCCTCCATGAAGTCGCAAACCCGTACCTGGTATATAAACAATAAAGACATTATATCAATAGATTGTTACATATGAAATTGCAATCTGAAGAACAAATAGTATCCAATAGATCATTACCAACCTGAGAAGTGACCAATTGTATTTTTTTTCTTTCGTTCCCTCCATCAATATCATACATGACGTATTTGAATGACTGCAAGTTCACCTCCTTCCTCCCAAGTTCATGCTCATCAGTCGCATGTATGCATTTTTCCAATAAGGTGAATCCACCACACCCTGGGCATGTCCCATCTATGCAAGTTTTTTGATAAAATGTGCAATCGTTTGGCCTGCTACACAAAATGCTATGAATAAAGTCTCTAGATGGAATTGGTGGTAATGCAGCTGAGCATTCCTGCACAAGAGTGTTATGCAATACATGAAAAATATATGTATATGTGTCATAATAGTAACCATACTCAATGTGGTATCGACAACAACATGTGTTATAAATTGTGTTTATTTTAACATACCATGGCTTTCATTTTTCAAATGATCTTTGGCCCAAGTCAAGTTCATTATGTTCATTCCTAAATCTCTCATATAATTCTGTTTGTGTCATATCAAGAAAATGTTTAATGTGTGGTTCATGATCCTTTGAACCCCTTCTCAATTTTAATACATCTTTTTGGTTGGAAGAAGGTCTAGTGTTGTCATGCCAAAAAGCTTGCACTAATCCCTTTACCACATCAATGAGCTTCATATCAGAGCATGGAAACCTGCCAATGAAGGCCCAAACATCTGTTTGACCGGTTTCAAGTTGTTCTCTTCTAACACAATACCTACGAAGTGTCTTCACATTCAAATTAACAATTTTGGATGTAGGTTTAAGAAAACGAAGTGCCCTAGTGCTTTTGTTAATGATTGATTGTGACAACACACGACGAGCCACATTGCGATCCTTTGAGCGAGATTTCTTTCCAATTCTACTAAATGCATCTACTAAACTTTTAACGATATGAGAACTTGGTTCTAACGTTTTGGCCATCTTTATCCCTAATGTTCTTCTAACAACAGTCATATGCCTAGATTTCAACAATGATAAAAATAATTTGCACTTGTCCCCATCACATTTAGAATAAAAAATGTTATCAAGTATTTGTCGAGTTTGATAAGGAATAGAACGTGTAGACAACGTACCTTCAAGTGAACTAATGAGAGTTTCATCAACCTGTATACGTCTCGGAGTTCTTCAACGTGCAGTTGCTAATGGAGGTAAGGGCGTTGGAACTGGAGCATGTACACCATCACCAGGACGCTCTGGCGTTTCCATAGGAGCCCCTTGGATGGTCTCCATAATATTTGCTTCTTCCATTGTCAATCCTCCACTCAATGCCTCTCTAACTTCGTCGCTTGTATAACCACTACCCAACAAGTCATCCACTACCATATTTTGAGGTTGACTTGATGTGGGAAGTGAAACATCACCCGATGAGAACCTACGTCTTACTTCTTCACTAGTGCCATGGGGTGCTTGTTCATCAAATGTTGTTGAAATTGAGGGCCCCTCTAGTGAATTTCTTCGTATTTCTTGAGGTGGGTGGGTAGGAACAACCGTGGCATCATCTACGGTTGGAATTGGATGAGTTTCCATGGAATGCCTTCGATTCTACATGTCCAATCTTTTATTTTCTCTAACTTCTTCCATGGTTTCTTGAGGCTTCTCTTTCCTTGCCTATTTCCTTTTTTGATTGCGTGAATTCCCCATGACCACAATGAGCAATATTAAGAAAATAGCTCCTAGAGGTGTGCTCAATTATTCAAATATCAAAACTATTTCTCAACTATGAATATAGGTTCTTCAAGCTTGCTCAATTGTCAATATAGATACTTCCTCAATTGTGAATATAGATGAACATCAATCTTTCTCAAATGTGAAA